>CAUYPK010140296.1:0-21418 GCA_963574355.1 Loris lydekkerianus | reverse complement strand
CTGCTTTTTTATCACCCGGAACCCTATTGATGTATGGTTAATAATACCATTGATCCTTTTTTCCCAAAATAAAAATACAATTCATTTTAAAGAACCTACGTTGCATCTTAGAATGGGTATAGGCAAAACTTACTAAAGGCAGAATACAAATGTCTACATACAATAACTAAGAAAATGCCATGAAGGCTACGTTGAACAGTTTGATGAGAATATTTCAGATTGTATATGACACCAGCACATTGTACCCCTTGATTGCACTAATGTACACAGCTATGATTTAACAATAAAAATAAATAAATAAATAAAAGGAAGATACATAACCAGACAACCCTTTTGGGAAGAAAATATACATTATAGGACAATGGAATAACACAGGTTGACATAATTTTTTGCTACCAAAAAATGCTTTGAAGACCAAAACATGTCAGACAATCATATACAAACACACATCCAGAAGAATATTCAAACACATATACATATGTGTACAGAATATACATACATGTACGTAAACCACTAAGTTCTACATGTCAGAGATTTCTATGTCTAAGCTGCATTTTAAAAATAGCTACCCCAAATGTCTGCATTTTTCATCTGGAAAGACCAAGATTAATACCAAGACTTAGGTCTGCTGGGGTGAGGCAGGGCAGTTTGAAGAGGAGATTTTGTAAAAGATTTCAATCAAGATGTGAGCTGAGAAGGTCTATTTAGAAGATGACGAGCAATTGCTGTGTCTTAAAAACTTAATGAAAACTGAACAAAGAACTGAGCTGAAAAGAATTTAGCATCCTGAATTTGAAGCGGAGCCATATATTATATTTTTGTGACTTTTCCAGGTTATAGGAAATAAAGAAAAGAAAGTTGTTAACAATTTCATTTACTTGGAATATCATCAAGTCTCAGGAAAACACGTGCATATCTTGATATTTGCATTGGGTGGTCTTATTCTGAGTTCCCCCAACAGTGGAGATATCTGATGTTTTTAACGACACGGGAGACTGTGGAGCAGTTGTGAACAGTCCACACTGTGAGTCAGAATCTGAGCCGGGTTTCTCATCTCTTTAATGTATGGGAGTTTCATCTATAAAGTAGGGACAATGACATAACCTACCACCCTTTGTGGTTTTGAGGAACAAATGAGCACTTCCACAGTGACTGAGCTGACACACAGGCTCAGGAAACACGGACATTCCTACCCGTACTACCAAGCTGCATTTGTGTAATGCAGCATACCAGGGGAGAGTTCATATGACTCCATCAGTTCTGGAAGGGTGTGATTAGCTTTACCAAAAAACTATCCTTACGAGTTCTATGTGTACAACTGCTTCATCGTGGCCTCGAGAGTTATAATTATTACCTTACACAGCCTTGATAAGTACTGAAGGATTAGCTAGACTGTGGGCATGCCATTGATAATAAAATATTGAATGATAATGGATAGTTAGAAACATACTTCTGTGATGTATTCTGACATGGAATCAAAATGCTACCCATAGTATCTCTGACCATGTTCAGAAAATAAAGGCGGTACAGCCCAACAGAAAGATGTTTGTCAGTGCTGGCCCAGGCCTCCATGGAGGAGACCACTTCTTAATGTGCAAATGTCCAGCACCAGGCCTCCCAGTGCACACAGCTAGATGACCCGTTTTTTGGTTTTTTTGGCTGTGAGTGAGCATGAAGTATGGCTGACGAACTGTGACATTTACTCTTGCAAGTTCGTCTCTATAACACCTCCCACCTGATCCACCCTAATCTCCGATCTTCCCTGATTTACCGTGGAATAGAGCTCCGAGAACAGCACCTGGAGACCACGACTGTGAGCTGAAAACAGCCCTGACGGGAGGGCGATTTGTCTTCATTGGGTTTGGTCAGTGAGTTAAATTGGTGACAGTATCTTAACCCAGAGTTGCCAGAATACGAAGCCTTTTGCAAAAGGCTAATAATCAATTAGTTGCTAATAATCAGTTCAGGGGTAGAATTCCAGGAAAGCGATTATCAGGGGAAAGTTCAGTGAGTGAGTGAGGAGAGGATGACAGCAGACCCAGGCCCAGGCCATGGCCTTGCAGGGGACGATGGTAATTCAAGTGGTTGTTCAGGGCACTGTGCCTCAGGCCAGCCTGAAGGAGGAAACAGGGTCGGGGGCCTGTGAACTGCTTCTTCCCACCCACTGCCTTCTGTTGACTCAGGAAGCTCCCGATCCCCTGTGCTGCTTAAGGCTGCATCTGACTTCTCTGGCAGCCTACTGGACAGCTGAGCACCCACAGGCTCAGATCTACCCCAGGTGAGCAGAGAGAACTAAAGGCAGCTTCCGTTAGAGCCTCCTTTTCAGCTAGAAGGTTTAGAAAACTGAGATTTGCATCAATTTCTGAGGCTGTGTTACAGGTCCACATTGGATAGAGGCAAACCTTTGGGATAGACTTGATCCTACAGCCCAAATGACGTTGGTTTGCAGGAGTTTTGCAGCAGTCATCAAGTGACAAAGTCTTAACAACCTGTATGTTGGATCCCTTCTGCTGTTCTTTAAAACACAGTCTGAACCCAGCACTATGTTATCACAATTCCATTTAGCTTTTCCAGTTTTCCTGCTCAGACTGCTTATCTGCCAGAGACACACATAACTTCTGGTTTCTATTCAGAGTGATGAGTTGCCAGCACAAGGTTATTTATGTCTGGATGTGGATGTGTGAAAAGTGAGGATGTGCTAGTGATGGTGCACTCAAGAGAGCGTCTCAGATTTCCCTTTAGAACAATGATTTTCAAACTGTGTGCTGCAGCACACTGGTGTGCTGTGAGATGATCTTGTGCCACAATTTTTTTTTTTTTTTTTTTCAGGCAGAGTCACCCTTAATAGTGTGCTGTGACATCACAGCTCACAGCAACCTCAAACTCCTGGGGTTAAGCAATTCTCTTGCCTCAGCCTCCCCAGTAGCTGGGACTACAGACGCCTGCCACATGCCAAGTTATTTTCAGAGATGAGGTCTCCCTCTGTCTCAGGCTGGTCTTGAACCCGTAAGCTAATGCAATCTATCCACCTCAGCCTCCCAAGTGCTGGGATTACAGGTGTAAGTCACCGTGGCAGGCTAGTGCCACAAAACTTTTTAACAACCATTAATTAAATTATTTTTGAAAGAAGTTCAAAGCACAGTAAGCATCTTCTTTTCTTTTTTTAATTCTTTTTTTTTAAATCAACATAATTTAAGTGTGCCACAGAAGTTTAACTATAGGTTCAGGTGTGGCAGGGCATAAAAAAGGTTGAAAACCCGTGCCCTAGAGAGTCCCATGGTATGGCCAGGAGGACACAGAAACTACTTTAATCTACTATAACTAGGGACATATTTTGTGAGAATATTATGGAAAGACATGCAAATTTTAATGAAATTAGGTAAAATTACAAATCCTCAAAAATTTTGACACTGACAGTAATTGCCACATGCTCGCTCTATGTATCCTCGGCATCCTTTGCTGACACTCAGGCTGGTCTGCACAAAACACGCACTTGTCCCTGCCTGGAGGCTCTTCCATGGAGACAGTTCAGCCGTTGGCTGCAGGACATCAGAATGAATGTGGACAGGCTCTAATGCTGTGGTGTCAATCTCTTCTTCCATCACTGGCACAGCAAAAGTACACTCAGAGCCATTTTGGAAACCACTAGAAAGAGCTGATTGCTTAAATATCCAACGAACATCAAGATGTAGGTATTTTCACAACATAAATACAAAAGGAATCATTCTCTGTATTGTGTTTGATGAGAAGACGTCTTCTTCTGTTGCAGGAGACTCCTCACATTCTTCTCAGCTATGCCTTTGCTAACAAACTTGTGTATATATTCTCTGGGTCAATTCACATCCCTTCTGTGATACTTTTCTTACCAATTCTGTATACATTCTAGCTCCCATCCAAATCTGAAGGAATTATTCCTTTTCCTTGGGAATCTATGTCATATGGGAAAATTAGTACAACATGTGGCCTTAGAGAGCTTGGTTTCAGGTCCCTCAACCCTTTCTTAAGAGTCTTTTGACTGCATGACTTAATTTTTGGGGGTCTTAGTGGCTTCACATTAAAAAGTGGATAAAGGGGATAATGGATCATAGATGTGAAAATTCATCTGTAATGATGTATTGTGAAAAAATAAGAGGGCAGTTACTTTCCGCACTCCTGTGTCATTCATTCTGTAGGGCACTGGAATAGTGGGAGCTACAACATTAAAAATCCTACTGTTAATTTCCAACTTGGCTACTTTTTACTATGCATATTCAGGAAAATCACTTAATCTTAATGAGTCTCCATTTATCATTCAACAAATAAAATTTATGTGAGCCTAATTGAAATAATTAGGTAATGCCCATAAAGCACTTAGATGAAGGCCCTATCATATAACCCTATATGATAGGGTTATAAAAATTGTGGCTACTATTTTCTTAATTCAATGCTATGCATGTATATCTTACAATGTGCTTTATCACATGTTTCTTTGAGTTAATAAGTAGCATATGTGTCAATAAGAACCCTCATCCTCAAGGCCCGTGCTCAGTTGATGTTGTCACACCATTGACTTTTCATGTCTGGGTCTTCCTAACTCTGAAATGAATGAATAGGGTGTAAGCTTCTCTAGATAACCTTGTATAGCACCTAACACCCCAGGAGAAAGCTGATCCCTTGTGCTTCTGCTATGGTGCTATGATCTCTTGGCACATGAGGTCCTAGGTGTAGTCCCCACATCCCCAAGGCAGTTTATCACCAAGTACCATCTGGACCATCAACTTCATGACAACTAAGAGGGTGTTGTGTGGATGAGCTTCTACTCGCTTATAAAGTCAGTTCCTGAGTCCCTCCCCCTTTCCATAATTGTTTATTCTGTTTTAAAGAGTTAACACAGCAATTCACCCTGAGGCCTCTATACCCCTTATATCAATCTTGCAAGGTCAATATATCAGCATTCATGTCTTTGCAAGGAAAAGAAAGAGAAGTGGGGTGGGAGGAAAAGAGGGAGAGAAAGGGGAAGAGGAGAGAGAAAGAGAAGAAAGAAAGAAAGAAAGAAAGAAAGAAAGAAAGAAAGAAAGAAAGAAAGAAAGAAAGAAAGAAAGAGAGAGAAAGAGAGAGAAATAGCCAGCAGCCCAAAGCTAGTGATGGCATTTAAACCCCATTCCATCAAACCACCAAATAGCCACTCCTTGCCTTCCTGCCATGCAACCTGATGTTGACAGAGCCAGGAATCATGTGTTGATCAAGGAGGCTTGATTGACAGTTATATCATTTTTGATGAATAAAACATAAGATAGTATTTCTTACTTTTAAGATGCAGTTGAATAGGCAGAAATATTTTGAATGTGAAACGTTCAGGGGCACGGGTCTAGCTGGTAGAACATTGAAAGCACTCTCATTTAGTTGACGTTGGCCTTGCACCTGTCTACGAACAATCACGTGAGGAAAAAATAGGGAGGCTGCTTCATTAAAATTTTGTTTTATATGGTGTATGAATGTCAACATACTGAGCTTAATGTAATAACAGGAGACCCGAATCTTGTGATCTCTTTCAGGCAGCCTTGGGTAGCCTTCTAGAGTTTCGGCACCATAGTCTTCATGGTAGGTGTGTTTTGTTCTGTCACAACCTACTGATAAATCCAGGGAGTGTTCATGCAGGTTCATTCTCCATCAAAGGTGATTCCCTCATGTCAACCCGTCAGCCATACATTTCAAAAGAACTCAAGTTCAAAGAACTTAAACTTATTAGAAATTATGTTGAAACAGATCTCACCATTGAGTAATGCCAGTGGTACAGTCTGTTATGAGAATATTTAGGTCAAAATAAGTCAACTTTTTTCACTGCTTTCTCTATATTCTAGTAGAGTTTTAATCTCAGCCTTCTTGGGTTTCGATCAATCATCCAGCTCTTTGGTCTGAACACTTCTCAGATTAAATCTGGTCAGAGAAAATCTTTCACAGTTTTTGGAAAAGGGATTAGAAATTGCACTATTTATGGACTAAAACATGTGTTTAAAATATAGCTTCTGACAAAAATCCACATTATGAAATCTTGCTATGCATTAATGGTTACAATCAAGAGAGGATGCATCAAACTAAGGGAAGAAGAGTCCATAATTCTCACACAATTCTGCAAAATTGATTGAGGTAAAAAGAAAAGCGTGCTTTCCAACGAGTGGTGTGACATTATTTCAGTTTTATTTGAAACCTTCATGATTTGAAGAAATTTCTTTGCCATTAATTTCATGCCAAAGATGATGTCAAAATACTGGCTCCCTGCCATCCCAGCACCACCTGGTGATCACAGTAGCTCTCAAGGACAAGACAAGGAGAACGTGTTTCCTGGTCACTCAGCCCCAGGACAAAAAATAAAGAAGTTTGATAATGGTCATGCTGGGACCAGAAGCTGTGGTGCCATGTGGAGGAAGCTTGCTCACTCCAGTTTCCCACGTAGTAAAGAACCAACAGCAGAAACCCCACCTGTGGCTAATTATAACTTGAGCAGTTGCATGCAAGCACGAAGTTTCTTCACTAACATGTGCTTTCAAAACTGCTAAACAAATGCAGTATTTTTATTTTTTTGCATCACTATTAAAAAAAATAAAAGCAGCAAAAATGAAGGAAGAATGGAAACAGAAGTCCTATTTTCGTTTCTTCTAAGGAAACCCAAGGGGGACCATTTGTTCATTGTTACATGTGCATGAGTGCTTGTGAGGGTGTGTGTTTGAAGAAAGGGACATTTTTGTGTGTCTCCAAATGCTCTTCACTACAAAATCAATCCAAGAAAATCTTCTTACCTCTGCAACATTCCATTTGCCTCTCTACCCATATATATTTTAAATATGCTGACAGTTTTTTTTTTTTACAGTTATCAACTTACGTTGCACTCAGCGGGGAAATTAAGGCAAAAGCATCAAGTAGCACATGAAATGCCTGCTCCTCCTTCACTGACAAGATTACCTAAGCTATTTAATTCCCCTTAATATTAGAGAATAGAAAAACTATAGGAAAAAAACAAAGGTGTTTTATTTTGAAAAAATAAAAAAAACTGATAAAAACTTAGCTAGAATAACTAAGAAAAAAGAGAGAACACAAAATAAATAGAATCGGAAGTGTAAGACAGGACACTACAACAGAAGCTTAGGGGAAAAAAAAAAAAAAAAAAAGCCCGCTAAGGGGCTACTATGAACACGATGGACAGTTACACGCCAGCAAGTTGGATGGCCTGGGAGGAATGGATGAGTTTCTGGAAACATGCAGCCATCAGGACTAAAGCAAGAAGAAATGGAAAGTGTGAACAGATGAATAACAAATAAGGAAACTGAGGGCGTATTCAAAAACATCACAACAAACAAAAGGTGGTTTCACTACTAAATTATACACAACATTCAAAGAAGAATTAATATCATTCCTTCCTAAACTCTGGCAAAGGGTAGAGGTAGAATGAATTAGTCCAAACTCATTTCATGAGACCCGCATCACCCTGATCCACCAGCCAAAGACATCACGAGAAAGAAAAACACCCAAATACCAATACCTGTGATAGATGTCGATGCAACAAAATACTAGCAAAGTGAATTCAACAACTCATCCAAAAGATTATATAATATGATGGGATTTATCCACGGAATGCAAGGTAGTTTTGACAATCTATCAGTGTAATACATCACATTAGATAATAAAATTTAAAACCACAATGGTCACCTCAATAGATACAGAAAAACCATTTGACAAAGTTCAATATCCATTCATGATAAAACCTCTCAATAAAATAAGCATAGAAGGAAATTTTCTCAACACGATAAAGGCCATTTAAGAAAAAAAATCCCACAGCTAGCATCATAAACAGTAGGTGTGACACAAGACAAGAGTTACACTTTTGCCACTTCTATTCAACATAGAACTGGAAGTTATTATAGCCAGAGCAATTAAGCAACTAAAAAAAAAAAGTTATACAAGTCAAAAAAGAGCAGCAGAATCATCTGTTTGTAGGTGATGTGATCCTACGTGTAGAAAACCCTGTCTGGGGTTCTTTGTTTTTACTCATTTGCTTTTTTGTCATCGAATGAAATTTAAAATGTTTTGCATTAAGAGACCAAAGATAAATTAATGTAGCGAAGATGACATATCACCCTCCTACCTACTTAAAATTATCTGTCCAAATAAATTTATTATTATTAGAACTTTATTTAAAATGACATAACCCATGACTCTGAACATATCATGGTTGTTTGACATTCATTTAAACCAAAAAGAAATTTTAAATTATCTTAAAATAGGAAAGTGTAGAATGAACCATTACTGAATGTGATGTCTAGGCAAGTCTTTCCATTTATTATTTTCCTCAGTTCTTTTAGGAGAAAACAATCATGCATTTTTTTTTTTTCATTTCTTTACAAATGACTTTTATGAACAGCTGATGGGAGTGCAGTAGATAGGAGTTCCAGAAAGAAATATGGTAGTATGTTCATACCCTGAACAGAAGGTGACAGTTCTGAGAATCCAGTCCAGGACAATGTTCAAAATGTGATGGAATTTCTTTATGTTGAGCTATTTGTTAAAGTGTTGATTATGCAGCAGTAAATTAAATGGAAACCTTCACAGGCAGCATTGAAGCCACTAGGATAGGAAACAAAATAGTAAGTTCCAAGTATACACCCCCAACCCGAAGATGAGTGGGGTTAATGCTCAGCTTGGCTGAGTCTCCTCAGGCAAACTAACTCATTGATTGGGCTTGTTATTTTGTAAATAGATATGTGTCCCCCACTACAGCATACTTGGTTAAACCTTCTGCACTTACTATCTGCAACCTTCCCAATCTTTACCTTATGGTGATGAATACTTTGTACTATTTTTACTATCAAAACATAATTTGATAGTAAATTGGCTCATAACATGTAGAGCCAGGTACAGCTAACTTCAAAATCTGTGACGAGAACCACAGATCTGTTTTAACTTCTTTCCAAACAGCAACACAGTTTGGGACCTCAGTCCCCAACCACCCTCTCTATTAGGTTCTTCCTGACTTTCTCTTCAAAAAAGGGTTCATCCTCCAAGTTGTACCCTGCCCAAATGGGGATGTCTTGTTCTTTATTCTAAGTTTTCTAGAATCTACCTCCAGCAGCATTATACGTAGAGAATATGTCCCCAGAGAGAGAGCATCACTTCTTGTGAGGGCTAATTCCCCAGCTGTAGTCTAGAGAACTGGGTATATGGAAATGTGGCCAGCTATATTTTTTGTTTTTTATTTTTGATTGCAGAAGACAATTTTTCTATTTCTGATGAATATTTTGATCAACCTGCTGAACAGTTCTATGCTTCAATGCAGTAATAATATCTGTGAGGTTAAAACGGAAAGCATTAATTAACTATATTAAATGGTCACTGTATACCACGCAATCTGAAGTACTTTGTATAAATAATGAGATTTGAAACTACAAAAACCACACATGAGAGTTGTTGTTATCATTATTATTTCCACTTTTTAGATGGGAAAACTGTGGTACCAATAAGGTAACAGATTCAAGGTCACAATGAACGAGGGTAGGGCCGACCCCAATGCCCATGACTTGTGCTCTGCCTTCTGTACCTCCAGGAATGACATGATGTTCAGGCTTCAGACCTTTTTGCCTAATGATTGCTCATGACAAGTGCTTAGGACACAATGAGGGAAGTCATAGGAGATAGGGGAACACTGGTTGGTAGGGAACAGAGTGCAGGAAAGTCTGAGCCCTGCACTGCCTCCACCCTGAGAGCAAGGCAGGGCCCATTGGTCCCCAAGCCCTAGCATCGGGTGGAGCACTCAGGAAGCAGAGGATGAGGGGCAGCTGGTCCTGGCAGGCAGAGTTCAGCTTCACCCCCCAGCCTCATTCCTTGATGTCTGTCTTTATACTCTCCATGGTACATGGGGAGCTCTGAGCCCAGGGCTCAGAGGTCTGTGCATTGGTCCTGTGCCTTTTGAACGTGCCATATTTCCTTTATGTCTGTAACATTTGCCAGCATATATAGGCCAGCAACTCATGGCATTGTCACGTCAGAGTGAAGATGCTTCTAGGGTCTTTCTCTGAACCCAACTCCTTTTGAGCTGAAACGACAAAGGCTCCATGCTCTAAATCACAAAAGAAGCTTCAGGGAGTGGGAACAAAAATACTGCTTTAATACAAGCATCCTTTGCAAGAGCGTGCAGCATGGGTATCTCTGAACAGCGGGAGGAAGAATATATGAATATAAAGGAGGGCCACTGCAGCCTCCAGAACGTGCAGCTGGGACAGCTAAGGAGCTGGCGTCACCACCAGGCTCAGCATGTTACTTCCCACAGGGCTATCCCTGCCCAAAGTCCTTACCCTGTCACTGCTGGTTAAAGACAGGTGCCCAATCTCACCACCAGCTTCTCCGTGCTGTCCAGCTTCTTCAGGGAAAAATCATCCCTACCTCCAAAGCAAGAACAGTCTGTGAGGCCCCTTTGTCACTGGGGGCTGCCTTTCTGGGGTGAAGGAGTTGCAGGCCACTGGGGACAGCCCTCTGGGACCCTCCGTGGTGGCCCGGGCTTGCTTCTGCACGACCAGGGAGAAAGGTGGTGCGCTACTGGGCGCTGCAGCAAATCGCCTGGCGCAGTGCATGTGTTTAGACCAGGGCTTGTTTATGCCTGTAAGGCACCTTCAGCTTGGCAGGGTCTCCACAGCTCCTAGAAGTTGTGGACTGAAAATTCTGATGAGTGAAAACACAGGCTTCAACTCCACGTCCCAAGGTACCTCCAGTGGCACAATAATTCTGCTCCCCTCACCAAATTCAATTGGCAAGTGAAAGCCAAGAACAGAACAGCAGAAAACCAAGACAGGTCTTCCTGGGGATCTATTTCCCCCAGATGTTTAATCAACCCCGGCTTCCCGATCGGGGTCAGCACAGACCCACTGCAGGGCTATGACAACCCGTGTGGGGAGTCAGCTTCCCTTGGAACAAAGCTGCTGCCCTTCTGCTTCTTTGCTTCAGCGCAACCATCCATTCATGAATTCATTCCCTCAACAAAACCGTATCACGAGCCGACTATGTGCCAGACTTTGTTTCCGGCTTTGTAAATACGTGGCCAAACCCAACGGCCAAAGCAGTACCTGACCTCCTGGAAATAGTGTTCCACCAGAGGGAGGTGGTGGGGGGACAGTGAGCAGCACACGGGATTTTTAAAAGCAACTGGATGTTTTATATATATGTAAAGGGAATAAGTGCTATGGTTGAGAGAGGGAGAAAGAGAGAGAGAAAGAGAAATTACAAGCGAGTGAGACAATGTGAGAAGGGAGAACAGCAGGGGTTCTGAGAAGCACGTGGCTTGTTGAACAGGGCAGCTTTGAGTGGCCTCCAGTGCAGCGGTGAACTGAGTACATTTCAAATCCAGGATGAGCCGTTAGTGGGAAGGGGCACTAAAAACCAGCACACGGGATTATCACAAACAAACACATCATCCATGGCAAAGATAGGTTTGTTTCTTCAATTCCAAGCATGGCGCTTCTGCTGGCTAAGATCCAGTATAGGGATAAGTAAAAGTGTTCAAAGTGGCCAGCCTGGCCTTGTCCCTCTTCTGAGGGGAAATACACATAGTATTTAGCCAGTAAGTGTGATGTCGGCTTTAGACTTGGGGTAGATGCCCTTCAACAGGGAGAGGATGCTCTCTGCGATCCTAGTAAAATGAACGTTTTTAGCATAAACAGGAGTAGACTTATTTTCATACACATTTCCTGCATTTATTGAGATGACTATATAAAAAATTGTCTTATTCTATTGAAATTGCGAATTGCAATTATTGATTTTTGACTGTTTTGCCTTCCTGCATTTGGGGGGTAAATCTCTCTTGTCAATTTCCCAGTATTTACTTAAGAATTTTTCTGTTATGCTCAGAGTAGACAGCAGTCACTACTTATCTTTCCTCGGAAGGTCTTTAAAAAAAACTGTGATTCAGATTTGTGCTGGCTCTATAAAATGAACGTAAATAAGATTTCTTTCCCTCTTTATTTCTTAAAGGACTTTATGGAAGATTGGTATTATTTCTACTCTAAATTTTTGGTAAAGACTATCAGTGAAATATTTGAACTTGCAGTTTTTCCTTCCTTTATTTTCAATAATACAAATTTGATAGCTTAAAAAGTATAAGACTATTTGGATTTTATTTCTTCATGTGTCAGTTTAGGAAAATTGTTTTTTCAACATTAATTCATTGGGCATAAGTTATTTAATTCATTCATAAAAAGTTATTTATGATATAGAATAATTATCCTTAGAGTTTCTAATGGCCATTTTCTGAAATTTTCTTTTTCACTCTTAATATTTGCTAATGTTTTTTCTTTTTTTCTTAATGTTTTCTATTTTTTTCTTTTTGAAAAGTTTTATTTTCATAGAATTAACTTTTGAATTTGTTAATTATACCCATTTTTATTTCTTTACTGTTTTCTATTTTGTCGATATAGAAGATTCATGCCTGTATCTTCTTCCTCCTTTTCCTAGCATTTTTTAGCTAGAAACAGATCATCATATTTTAACTGTTCTTCTTTTTGAATATAAACATGTAAATCTATAAATTTCCCTGTAAACACTTCTTGATCTGTACTCCACAAAGTTTGATACATTTTAATTTTCTTATAGTTCGGCTAAAAGTATATTCTCATCCCCTTGTGGTATCTTTGGTTTTTTGCCTACATTATACATTTTTCAATGTTCAAATATTTGGAGATTTTTCCAAGTCTCTGGTTATTGAAATCTTGTTTAACCCCATTTTGAAATATTACTGTTCATATCTACATACTTACTCATTTTCTTTTTGTTATCTTGTTCTGGGAATTACTGAGAGAGATGTACAAATCTCAAACTAGGATATGAACTTCTCTCCCACATTGCAAAGCAGTTACAAAGTATATGCACCTGTGATTGTTGTCTTCCTGACCACTTCACCCCATTTTCCTAATGTAACGTCCCCTAACATCCTGTGCTTCTTTCTGGTAATACTTCCTATTTTGAACTCTCCTTGGTCTTCTATTTACATAGCTACAGCTAGATTTCTTGTGCTTTCTGTTTGCCAGGGAAATAATAAAATATAATTTGCAAACTAAAATCTATGGCACTAATAGATATAAAAGAGCCTAAAATAAATTTGGGGCCAGAAAAAGAAATCAGGAATGCTATTTTGAAGAAATTATTCTGAAATGATGATTCAAAGGATGAGCATGAATAGCAAAATTCGAGGAGAGGGTTAAAATATATTCTGGTCTGAAAGATAGGACAATGATCTTAAGGTAAACACATACGCAGATGTGAAGAAGTCATGTGGCCAGCACGCAGGGCATGAGTTGAGTCTGGATGGGTGTGTGATATCTACTGAGCGAAAGGCACTTTTAATTCGTTATCTCACCTGAGCCTCCTCACAATGGAGAAGGGCAGTTATTACCATCATCCCTGCTTTACAATTGAAAACAATGAAGCTAACAGAGATTGTGTTATGTTAAAAATCAGAGCCCCAGTTCAATCTAAGTCATAGTTCACTTCACAACCCAAAATGATTAAGAAAGATAAACCTCTCAGAAGTGAGACTAGAGTGCTCACAAACAATGCAATGGAGAGCCAAGAGACACCATTTACTCATGTTTGATTCTAGGAAAAGTGACACTTCTTTCTGAAAGATAATAAAATAAGAAATTATACATAGAAAGAAGTAAATGAGGCACACATACCTCAAGACCCACAGGAAATCAGAGAAGGGGGGTTCACTAAGCTAGGCAAGATCAAGGGAGGTTTCACTAAATAACTCTGCCATTGGCTCGCCTTGGAGGAGTGAAAGGAGGGTGAATAGAAGTGCAGTGAATGAGAACGCCCCTCGTGCAGCTCAAGACCCCGGAGACATGAAGGGAGAATGCAAGTTGTGTACAGAGAGAGCTGAAGTCTCAGCAGCCCTGTGGACCAAGTGTGTCTTCTGGGGAAAAGCTGTGTCAGGACGGATCTCACCCAGCACAGTTCCTGTCTTTCTAGGGCCACATCCCTTCTAGTCTCTGCCTTTTGGAAGGTGGACTCAATGGCAGCTGCTTCTGCTGCTTCTTCTTCTTCTTCTTCTTCCTCTTCCTCCTCTTCCTCCTCTTCATCTTCCTCTTCCTCCTCTTCCTCTTCCTCTTCCTCCTCTTCCTCCTCTTCCTCTTCTTTTCCTCCTTCTCTTCCTTCTCCTCCTTCTCATTCTTCCCCCTCCTCCTCCTCCTCCTTTTATCCAGAGCTTCTAATCATTGCCACCCAGAGGTTTAGCCCAACATAATAATCCATCCTTACCCTGCATCTTACTTTTTAAAGAACACCAGTCTAAACTAGTGATGACTTAGAACCGATTTTCTGCCAGCATCCTTGGAGCTGGCTCTATTCACGATGCTTGCAGAGATGTGGCTGTGGAGACTTGGAAATAACCTACCTCGCTGGGAAGAACAGAAGGCAGAAGGGAACATCAGAGGCGTAGCAGACAAGTAGACATCAGGCTTTTCCTGAGACAGGTGAATGAGCAATGGAAAGTTACTGCAGTAGCTGAAGTGTTAAAAGACTGAGCATGTGTATGTGACAAATTACTCATTTTAAGTGCAACTTGTGCGAACAACTTGTTGAGCTAACTTTCCTATCTGATTTGTCTTTAAAGTTCTTGTAAAAAAAGAAAATAACTATTTTTTGGTATAAATATCTCTCAATCCTTTCTAGGTAATCTTGGGATATGAAAAAAAATCTTGGGTTTTAAATTTCAAAGAACATAAATATAGAATCATGATTTTTCAACCCATGTGCTGGATCTCAGTGTGCTGCAAAAATTTGTAAAGATCATTAGTTTCATTATTTTCCAAAAAAATTCAAAACACAGTAAGTATATTCTTTTCTTGACTCTTATTTTTTGATCAGCATCATTTAAGTGTGCCATGGAAGTTTAACTATAGGTTCAAGTGTGCCGTGAGATATAAAATATTAAAAAATACTGATATGGCGTGTTTAAAACAACAGAATTTTCAAGTTAGAAATAACTCCTAAAATTTAGCCTATCCAATCTCATTTTTTCCCAGAAAAAGAGAGTGAGGCTTATTGAGTGATTGTAGGTTTCATATCAAGTGAATATAGAGCCAGGATTCTATTTCTTTTTTCTACGTTCAAAACTCTTTTCTTAGATCAAAACACTCATCTCCCAGAGACTCTCCATTAAGGCAATGGTGAATTTCTCTTGCATGTATGTTCTTTCTTCTTTAATGCATATGCATTACAACTATATGATTGACTTCAGATAATTTTCCTATGAGGCTTTAAATGTCAAACAAATGAACAAAAATCAAAAGTCAATGTCAAAAATGGAAGGCAAGCTGAGTCTTTAAATAAGTGGATGATAATCATAATGAGACTCGAGGTAAGTGCTCTCAAATTCTCCACCTGTCACATATTTATGGCAATGTCTCCAAATGAAACGCAATCCTCTTAAGGAAGAAGAGTGTCCCTTCTACTAACCCTAGAGTTCAGGGCTGCTATTAACTAACTCGTCCGTGGTTCCCAACAAGCAGAAGAGCTGCCAAGTAGATCGATCCTGGAAATCAGGGCATAGTGGTGGATCAGTTACATGGAGAAATCTGAATAGTGGTTGGAGCCAGAGGACCATGACAGAACCCAGCAACAGAAGATAAGGGTGAGGCAAAAATGGGAGAAGCAAGATCTCATATCACAGGCAAGTCATGAGCACACAGGTAAGAAGATAAAACAACATGAGGAAATAGAGAAACCCAGAAAAAGAGCAAGGGTTTTAGGATAAAAGTGGAGAGGCCAAGGATTTTCAGTTGGCAAGATCAAAAAGACTAAATTTCCCATTTTTGGATCCCAAGTATAATGCATGCAGATGGGCAAATAAGGTTAAGATGGAAAGGGTCCCACCCCCTGCCCCAGAGATCTTCCCCAGCATTGTATTTCCTGCCTCCTTTCTTCAGAAGTTCCTGGTTTCATGTCTATAATGCCTTACAATTTTTTAGATTTTGAATTGGCAATTCCTTCATCAAAAAATATTATTTTTATATTCATTAAAAGCCTAATGGCATTCTTTATTGTCATACCCCCAAAGCCAACATACATTTTAACATGTGCAATTGTAGAATTATTCTATAAAGTCACTTCTTAGGTTATGTAGCATGAATTCAAAATTTTTGTGCTCTACGTGTGGGGACAAGGCCCACATAGATCAAATAGCCTTCGCAAGCCTCCAGTGGGTGAAGCACTGCTGTGATCCTCAGTAGATAGAGAGGGTTCTCTGCCGCGTGCTGTTTCTAGCAGGTATTCTCCGTGACTTAACTTAGCGTGATATTTATTAAGAATAAACCTCATTAATATGAAAACCATTGAGAGTGAAAAGCATGTAAAAGCTTTTTATCAATCCAAACACCAACAAGCATGTGACATTTTGAGATTATCCCTATTTATACAATGCCCCAAACCCCTGGAATATTACTGCACTTAGGGAGGTCTCTTCTTGACTGCATCAGCTGGTCCCTGTTCCAAGACACCGTGTCATGAATGTCTGAGATGGAAAAAAAGCTGTCATGCAGTTGGAGAACTTCATGCTTGGTTGTTCTAAATTACTCTCTACTTCTAAAATAAAAAACTTTTGTATGATGAAACAAGTAAGCAGAAGTGACAAAAACAGTTCTCTCTTCCATAATTATTTTGCATTTTATCCAGCTAATTCTAAGACGTTCATTCTAGGAAAAAAAAGAACTAATGAAAGCTCATCAAGGGCTACTGTGGCAATCTTTTTAAAACGCCAGGCAGGATTGTTAGTGACCCAAGCTTAGAAAAGCCAGCGGTGGAACAGCAGACGCAGAGGCACTGTGATGGCACTTTTCTGTCTCTTTAGAAAACGTATTTTTTTACTAAGAGAAAAATATAAAATGACCAGACCCAAAAGCAAATATAACTAACATAAATTGTCTTTAATAGCATTTGTTCCATTACTTTGCACATTTTAACAGCTCTGAACTCTGGCAGCATTTTATAGATAATGCCAGTTTACAATTATACTTAATTATACTTAGCCGGCTTTTTTTTTTTTTTTTTTTTGTCTTACTGATTCATAGCATCATAGCGTTTCTAAAGGAATAATGGCATCTTCTTTTTAGCAAAATATTACTTTGATATCCAGTGCTTCATACAGTGGCTGTGTATGCAAAAGAGAAATTCTCAATAGATAAGTACATAAACTTATGGTTAGATTTTAGTGTCCTATAAGCTTGAATTACTCAAAAGAAATCTGGTCCAAGAGAAAAGACAGGAGGTGTGTTAATGAATGAGAAAGTCTGGTTTTCCAAAGTATTCCGCAAGGGAAAAAAGAAAATGTGGGCTGGCCCACATAGGGGTAGCGTCACCCATAAAGGGCAGGCCCTTCCCCGGGGTGACTGACAACTGGCATCTCAGGGACTTGCTGGTACCCACAGAACTTTCGTTTATCAAGGTATTCGGTTCCGTTCATCATTAAACTTCCTGTTTCCTTTCCCTCAGAGTCTCCTGGGTTTTCTTTAATGTTACAGACAGATGGGGCTAAGGAATTTCAGGTGTTAACTGATGACATTTGAGGTTTTCTAGATTTTGTTCAAGTAGATGAAACCCAGTAGTAAATCATGTGTGTTTCCCGGCATCACAGTCTTGCTGGCTCCCCCCATCATGCCCACACCGAATATGTGATCCTTCAACCGTAATCACACTCCCTGCGCTGCCCAAGTTCTGCCCTGGAACACCCGGTGCCATCTGCTACCTTGAGCAGGGAGCAAATGAGAAACGGGAGGGATGGCTGATGAACGCTGCAACTGATTAGTTATCAGGTGGTACCTAATTAGTTCATCTCTGACTATCACGTAGGTAAAGTATCACATCCCTAGCTCCGCACTCCCATGAATACTGCAGTGCCCTCTGTCAGAAGTCGGGGAGGACCCCGCTTCCCCGCAGCCCCACCTGGGACAAGTCAGTCAGGCTCCAGCTGGGGGGCTTCGGCCCAGTTCCTCCCCATTGGTGACTGATCATCTGAGCCATCCCTGTTCCCCGGCACCGCCTCAAATCTTTTCTCACATATGCCTGTAACGGGGTGGAGAGGGAGTGAGGGCTGTGCGTTCTTTGTTGCTTTTCTATCATCCTGACCTCTGCTCTTTGTATCTTGCTGAATAGGGAGATGGTGTGAAGCCGGCCATCCCCTCCTCCAGGCTCCTGCAAGAGGCTCTCAAACTCTGTCTGCAAAATCCGGGCATCCAGAGGACAATGCAGGCTGACAGTGGGAAAGGGGTCTAAATGAGAAAACCAAGAATTGCAGCCCAGGCACAACAGGCCTAGTTTCTGTCTGCACAGGGACATGCGTGAAAGTTCACAGCAGCTTGATTCTTACTAATCCCAAACTGAAAATAGCCCAGTGTCTGTCAGCTGATGAATAATGGTACACACATACACGGACTGTACGATACTGTTCACGAACTAAAAGGAAAGACCCACTGGTACATGCTGCAGTGTGAACGGACCTCTCTCTTCATTTCCTGCTTGAGTTCTTCTCAAAGCCAAGAGCAGAGAGGTGCTGGGGAGAGAGGGCCCTGTCAGGAATGACCTCAGTGATATGATGGCCAAGGGCTTCTGAGCACCCCTGTCAACAAGAATTGGACTGGCTTAAATGTAACATAATACACTATGCAATAAAATAGTATGGCATGTATATAATACTATATATAATGTATCTTTTATATAATAATATAATTGCCATAACAACCCTTTAAGGCACTGGCATAGCCCTGCTTTGCAATTGAAGACATCAAGGTTTAGAGAGCCTACGTGTATTTTGAACAACCTGTAGCTAAACACAGTGAGGCAAAATGCAGACTAGCTTGCTAGTGGTTATCTGATGTATCTTTCTGAGCCTCAGTGGTCCAATCTATAAATCAGTGATGGAAATCCCTACTTCAAAGGGTTTTGAGAGCATTATATGAGTAAACTGTCTAAAAGTCCCCATTTTAATATGTGGATACTTAATTTAATTTTCTTTCTTAATTTAACCTGAATTTCTACAGTTTTTGTGGTCTGATATATTTAGGATATCTTTAAATGCCAACCATATGTCAGACGTTGAGAATGCAGTGACAAATAAGACATCCAGGAACCCTTCTTCGATAGCATGTGGTCTTACATGTACACACTATATATACACACACTATATATACACACACTATATATATACACACACTATATATATACACACACTATATATACACACACTATATATACAACACTAAAAATATACACACTATATATATACATACACACTATATACACACACTATATATGTACACACACTATATATACACACACTACATATACACACACTATATATATACACACTATACACATACTACATATATATACATACTACACATATGTACACATACTATATATATATACATACACACACACTATATATACACACACACTCTATATACACACACATTTTATATACACACTACATATATACACACACTATATATACACACTATATATATGCACACACTATATATACACACACTACATATATACACTATATATATACACACACTATATATATATGTATACACAGTGAGCATGCTACAGAAAAATGAAAATTACAGGGTACTTATGGAATGTTCAGAAAACTTTATAGCATGTAAAAATTGAGGTTTGTTTTGAAGGATAAATATAAGTTAATAAGGAGAATATAGGTGGGTGGGAAGACATTTCAATATAAAAGGCGTCAAAGCATAGAGATACAAAATTGTAATTTATTTTTTATAGTTCAATAACTTTTAATAATTTGATGGGGTTCTAGAACCATCATGACAATGTAGTTTTAGAACATTTCCTGTACTCCCCAAAATTCCCTCACACCTGTCAGCCCCCACCTACAACACCAAATCACTGATCTGCTTTCTGGTTTTACATTTGCTTTTCTAGAAATTTCACATACTGACATCACATATTAGGTACCCTTGTACATCTGGCTTCATTCCTTTAGTATAACATTTTTGAGATCCATTCACTATGGTCACCTGGGAAGTGCTCTCCTTGGAAAGCTACATACTGATGCCAGCATCTAGTCCACCTTTCAAAACAATTTTGCAACTGTTTTTCTGGAACAGCCATCAGAGTTGTGGCATGAACTTGGGCAATTAAGTTCATGAATTCATTCTAGAAAAAGCTCTTTGAAGGGTGGTCTAGGCACTGGTGGTGGTGGGTAGCTTCCCATAGGGCATAACTTCAAGGGTGACCGTAGTGATGTATTCAGCGACAAGGTACATAGCACCTTTTCCAGGATCAGTTCACAAATTGTCCAACCTTGTATTTTTTTTTTATTAAGATATCTCATTGCCTAGCATCATATGTTGAAAAGATCATCCCCTTCACATGAGATTCCCTTCCTGCCTTACTTCTAGACTTTCTATTGTGTTCCTTTAATATATCTGTCTATCTCTAAACCAAAATCACAGCCTACTGATGGCTATAGCTTTAAGTTTTGAAATCAGGTAGCGCAAGTCCTCTAATTTTGTCCTTCAAACTTTTTGTTATTCACAATAATTTGCATATCTGTGTACATTGTTGGATTGATCTGTCAATGTTTATGTGAAATACCTACTGAGTCAGGACTAATGGCGCACACCTATAAACTGAAGTGGGAAGTTCGATTGCCTGAGGCCAGGAGTTCCAGGCTGTAGTACAACCAGATATGGCCTGTGGATAGTCACTGCACTCTACACTGGGCAACTCGCCAAGACCCTGTCTGCTAAAAAAATAAAAATTTAGAATAAAAAGTCTGCTGGGATTTTGTTAGGGATTGATTGCATGGAATCTATAGCTCAATTAGAGACAATGTACCATCTTATCACTGCTGATTCCTTCCCTACAGCTTCTCAGTTTTCTTCAGCAATATTTTATAGCGGTCCATGAACAACTATTCATTTCTTTTTGTTATATGTACTCTCAGTATTTTATTTTTTATGCTGCTATTGTAAATAAAATTTATTTTCTTAATATTAATTGCCAGTGAGAGAGGATACCTGAAAAAAGTAAGGTTTAAAAAAAAAGTCTTGGAGAAGCTCGTGAGGGGTCCTTGTGGGGAAGAACCAATGTGAGAGGAAACAAGGATACATGGTTTGTCATAATAAAGCTGGGATGTCAGCCCACCTCAGAAAAACGTCTAAAGGAGTAACAGCTTCCCTGTAACTAGGCACATAGAGTCTGGGGAGACAAGACTCCAGGCCTCTCTGGCCAATGGGATCTGCCTATGATCATCCCTTTGAGGATACAGGGAGCCAGCAAGGGACTTCTGGACCCCAGGAGGAGGATAAAAACAGTGGAAAACTGGCAAGTGGCTGCGTGTGTTCGATCAACCTAATCACCGGCAACCATGAGT
>CAUYPK010140294.1:0-50334 GCA_963574355.1 Loris lydekkerianus | reverse complement strand
AGTCTAACCTACCAGCCTGTTTCTACTACAATGTCAGCCTCTGGAGGAAAAAGTGGAGGATATGAGGGGAGGAATGAATGTCACGTTTTATTTCTTATCTTTCGACGTTTTAGGGCTCAGTTGACAAACCAGAAGTCTCCTGTACAAAGGTAGCCTTAAATGTTTTTTCAGGGGGAATTTTTTTTTTTTTTTTTTTTTTTTTTTTTTTTGCAGTTTTGGCAGGGGCGTGGTTTGAACCCGCCACCCCCATTATATGGAGCCGGCGCCCCACTCCTTGAGCCACAGGCGCTGCTCAAAAGATCCAATATTTTATAAGTAGAATTTTCAGCATATCTTAAAAATTCAGGTCTTCCAATATAAGCTCTGCACTCCCTCCAGGCAACAACAGCCTGGTGCTTAATGATGACTGCTCCCTTTAGATAGGACTGTTGTGTACCAATTAGCTGTAGTCGTTACCCCTCCCTATTGCCCATGACATTGAGATTGGACATAGGTAGCCCTTATCAACATAGCTGCCCTGGTTTTTTTCTTATCTTTGTTTTTGTTTTAGTCAGAAAAACATTTATCTTGATACCATGTCTTTATCAAAACTGGGAGAATACAACATGAGACCTTGAAGGCCACATACTCAACACAAACGGGAAAAGGCATTTTTTATGGGCTTCAAAAATTTCCCATGCTGTTATTAATACACACCAAGGAGGATCTGTGTTGATTGTTCTCACACTCCTTCCTCTCTCCCTCCTTCTCCCTCCCTCTCTGTCTCTTGTTTTCGTCTTTCTTTTGATAGTTATCAGGCGATGTGATCAATTCTTGTTAATAACACTGAATTGATTTCATTTTCAGTCTTATGCTATTGCTTGAGTTAAAACAGCTTTTCTCTCTCCTGCTGTTTGTCTTTTACATGACAGCTAACAAAATAAAGAAAGATTGGGGACCTCAAAATGCTACCTTTGGTAAAATAGACACATCAAAAGGCCTCCTGAACAGGCTTAAAGTATTCTCCTAAGTGGTGTGGGTGGTCTGTTCTCCCCCAGGAGAGGCCCCTTGCCAGGCCAGCCCTGGGCCTTTTTAGCTGTGTTTATATTCTAGGCCACAAGAAGCAGCTACTCCAGAACAACCACTCGGACTGGTTGCTCCAAGAGCAGCAAACTATGAAATAATGAACAAGCACTTTCTTTAGACTGACAACTTTGGCATGTTCACATTTGGTGCTCAACGCTTGACTACAGAGTCCAGCCCCTTGACTTAAGAGAGGCCTGTCACCTGTTCATACTTGGCTTGGGATTTTTTTGTTATTGTTCCATCCATCTACAATTTCCAGCCTTCCCTTGACTGATTCTGGGAGAAGTTAGTCTCTCTTTCTCTACCCTCTGTCCCTGTCCAGCCATACTCTCTCTCTTCCCCACTTCCCTGAAAGCTTGGGTTCAATCCCTTTGTTTAGTTCTCCCTGACCAAACTTTGGACTTGGTTCAACTATCATAGATGACCACTTATACAAATACTTGTGTTTTTTAGTATGGACAACAGTTTCCAGAGCATTCCTCCTGGGTTCATTTGGGGAGGAGGGGCTCCTTTAAGAGAGAAGTCCTAGGTAGTCTTAAGAACAAGAGAAGTAAATGAGCTAGGACAGGAGTCTACTAACCATGCTCAGTAAGGATGCTCAGAGGTCCGGCTCTTTCTCTGTGGGACAGACACCCAGCCTGGCTCATGATGGAATCCAGTGAGAGGCTCAGGATGAAAGAGCACCCATCTCCTGAGGCCAGGAGCCAGCACTTGCACCCCTCAGGCACTATGAGGAAGAGGAGTTAAGGGGGCACATGTAGGTGAGGGGCTTGCCTCACTCGTCTCCATGTCAAGAAAACAAATGTTTGGCAGAAAATTTCCCTTTGAGAATGTTCTGATTTGGGGAGGAAACATTTTTCTGAATCATTTCCTCAGGGGAAACCACTCAGCTATCTCAGGAAGAAAAATATTCCTCCTCTGAGCTCAGTGTGTCACTTCGACGCATAATGGAGATGTGCCTGTGAAGTCATGAAACTGCTTTTTGAACTGCTGTGAATATCAGCTTGCATGCATGCACATGTGCTTGTGCAGGGGTGTGCATTGCTAGGTGCATGGGCATGTGTCTGTGGGGTGTCTGCATGTATATGGGCTGCAAGTATATGCATTTGCACACGTGTATGTGTGCACACCTGTCTTCAGGCATTTATGTGTGTATGTGTTGATGCCCATGTGTATGCACATGTGTCCATGTGTTCATAATTGTACATATGTGCACATACATGCCAGCATATGTATGTGTACGTTCATGCATGTGTGTGCATGTAGATGAAAAAACATCCCATAAGCATCCTGCATCATAACAGATCACAGAGGAGCCCAAAGGGAAAGTGGGAAGCCAAAGGCTGCTCTCCAAGGAGCCTACTGAGGGGGCTTCCAGATAAGCTGTGAATTTCACCTGATGCCCTCCCTACCACTCCTGTCCCACAACTGAATGCCCGCCGGTATGCATCACCATGAAAATCAGAGCTGAAGTCATTTCATGTGTCCACATGCCCAACACTGGGTGAAACGAAGGCATCAGGGTGGCAACTAAGACTGTTCCCCAAACTCACAGCCCCCTGCTACCCGGAGTCCCCTTGGCCAGGTGTGTGCAGATGGTGCCCTCAGCCTCCCCTGCTTGGAGCCTGCCTAGACTGTCTGCTGACACCATAATTCTGGGAATTCCTATTTTATGACATAAAGAATCCTAAACTTGTAGAGCTGACCAAGAAAGAAATGGTTTGAATTTGTTTTCTTTTTTTTTTTTTTTAATTAAATCATAGCTGTGTACATTAATGCGATCATGGGGCACCATACACTAGTTTCATAGACCGTTTGACACATTTTCATCACAGTGGTTAACATAGCCTTCCTGGCATTTTCTTAGTTATTGTGTTAAGACATTTACATTCCACATTTACTAAGTTTCACATGTACCCTTGTAAGATGCACCACAGGTATTTGAATTTGAAGATTTGCGTCAAGTACCCTAAATTCTCTGAGCTCCAGTGTTCTCCTTTGTGAAGTGAGGAGAATAGTCTCCCCTTCCTCAGAGGACTAAATGCACCTGTAGCCGGTCAGGAGATGTGTATTGATGGAGCAGGAACACTGTCACCAGCAGCTCCTCTTCCCTCTCCCTGGCTACCCTACAGAGCTCTCATACCTTCCAAGGACCTTCAAGGATTTGACTGCCCCAACCAATACCCTTAGTCCCAACCTAAAGTTTGGGGACCTGCACTGTTAACAGGAAGGGCAATCTGTCCTTTCACTCCTCCTTCATCTCTCAATCCTCAGCCCTTCTCAGCTATTTCTGGCTCTTCCTTCCTCCCTTCCCTGACACATCATTGTCTAGGAAGAGGAGGGAGCGAAGAATACAGTCATACCTTCCTGGCCCCCTGCAATCTCATCATTGGCTCTCTCCCAAGAAGCACCCCAATGAGGTCCTCTCCTGGGGCATGTTTATGGGTGCTTGGGTGGCCTTTCATAGGACAGTTGTGAGAGGGAGTTACTGCAGGTCGGTACAGTACTGTAACATAGCACCCCCTCAACTCCTGCCCACCCTGGCTCACCCATTGAGCCAGGAAACTTAGATAGGGTCTCTTCTACAGGACTCACTTGGTTCCCAGAAGCTCCCTCACCCTTGCCATCCCGAGTCCTGGAAGTGCAGTCCTTCAGCCCTTTCCTGCCCTCTCTCCCTCATGTGCCATCACGTGCCCTCCAGTCACCCTTCCTTCTTCCAGATTCTCCAGGTGGGAGGTGGGCACAATTCTCTGATCATGGATGCCCTCAGCTTTGTAAGGTCACATCAGGCTCCCTAGCATTCCAGTGCACTGGGCTGAGTATGTCCACAAGTCTCTGCACCCCAGGATCACGTTGCTGAAGAGTGTCACCAGGTGCCCCTTATGGAGGCTCTATTGCTCAGAAAAGGGCACCTCCCCTGGAGACCACTGATTGGCTGGTGGCCTGGGTGTGGTGGGAAGTGCAACCTGGGAAGGGCAGGAAAAGCTCCACAACACTTCCCTCCAAATGACTCCACGTCTCCACACCCCTGGATAACTCCCTCGCATTTCTAAGCAGCCTTCTTACATAGGCTGACGGGTTTATGGGACAATTTTTCACTGCATGCCTCTCTAGAAAGCAAAATTTTGAAAAAAGTTGAGTACAGTGGTGAAGAGCACAGGCTGGGAGATAGAGTGTATTTAGGTCCGGACTCTCCCACTTCTCAGCTGTGTGCCCTTGGGCAAGTTACTACACTTCTCTGTGCCCCAGTTTCCACAATTGTGAATGAGGACATAATAGACCCTTCCCTGCAGGATTACTGAGAAGGTTAAATGAGTTGCTATGGGACGGGCTTCATAGTGCCTGGTACACATTAGGTGCTTAATTACATACGACAACTATTTTATGATTCTTCCCAGCTGAAAATATAAATCAAGCATCCCAGTTTCAGCAGACATTTTAAACTCTCAGCCAGGGAAAAGTGACACTGTCATTTTCCTTTTTTGACTACTTCAGTCGCTCCCCTTACCTTGGAACTAAAAGTCAAACTTCCCTTGGGTCCACTGAATTATCTGAAGTTCCTCCTGGCCGACACACTCACTCCTTTTCTCTTGTTTTCCACCTTTAATGAGGTGTAATTGACAAATGAAATTTGTATATATTTAAGGTACAATGTGATGTTTTGATACATGTGTATATTGTGAAATGATTACCACAATCAAGCTAATTAACATAGCCATCATCTCACAGAGTTATCTTTTTTGGTGAGAATAATCAAGTTTTCCTCTCTTAGTAAATTTCAAGTATACAAACCAATATTGCTAACTGTCATCACCATGCTACACATTAGGTCTCCATAACTTATTCACCCTACATAAATGAAACTCGGTAGCTTTGAACAACATCTCCCCATTTCTTCCCCAACCCCACCCCCCAGCCCCTAGTAGTCACCATTCTCTCTGCTTCTGTGAGTTCCATTTTGTTAGATCTCATATGTAAATAAGAACATCCAGTATTTGTCTTTTTGTGTCTGTCCTATTTCACTTAGCATAATGTCCTCTGGGTTCATCCATGTTGTCACAAATGACAAGATTTCATATTTGTGGCAGAATAATAGTCTGTTATGTATACCACATGTTCTTTACCCATTCATCTGTTGACAGACACTTAAGTAGATTCCGTAGCTTGGCTGTTGTGAATAGTGATGCAATAAGCGTGGGAGTGCAGGTATCTCTTTGACATCCTGATCCCATACCCTTTGGATATGTATCTAATACTGGGATTGCTTGATTATATGGTGATTCTATTTTTAGTTTTTTTGAAATTTTACCCTGTGTTTTCTTCTAGTAGTTTTATGGTTTCAGGTCTTGTGTTTAAATCTTTAATCCATTTTGAGTTGATTTCTGTGTGTGAGGTAAGGGTCTAATTTATTGAAGAGGTTGCCCTTTCCCCCTTGTGTGTTCTTTTGTTGGGCTCACTCTTGCCATCCCACCTTTGCTCATGCTGTCATCTACCCTGCTGGAAACCTTTCCTTCCACTAAGGTAAACTTCATTTAGTGTAGTAGCCACGCGAGGGCACTGCCAAGACTTCCTTTCAATGGAGAATATTCTGGGAGGAGAGCTGTTATCTAACAGCCTCCAGAAGCTACACCGGCAGGACCACTTTAGCATTCTGGAAGAGGCCACGCTCTCCCCAGGCTGCTCTCACCTGATGACAGGGCATGGCCACGAGACCAGAGCTGGCCATTTCTGCCTGACAGCAGACCACTCCAATGGGCACTCTGCTCTGGGGCTCCCATTAGCCTGCCTGAGACTTCCTTAGAGTGGAGGCTGTCCCTCCCCACCTGTTCTAAAGGCTCTCCCTGTCTCCTCCTGTCTTCTTCATTTACTCTTCACAAGTGTCTGATTCCATCTTGGTATCTGCCTCCCAGAGGACACTGACATATTTAGCCATCAAGTCTTAGCTCAAGCTTCACTTCTTGGAGATTATTTCCTAACCACCTTCCCCCAGGTCTTTTTAAATGAATGAGGAACTCCTCATGCTCCATGCCCCTTCCTTGAGGTCTCAGACTCCCTGTAACCACCTCAGCCAGAGCCCTTCTATTCTGCTGTACTCACTAATTGCCTGTAAGCCTCTCCCAGTAACTGAGTTCCTAAAGGCCCTATTAATCTCTGAATCTATCACAGCACATAATACAATACCAGGTGTTTGGTAGGCACTTAAGTTTTATTGAATGAATGAATGATTAAATGAATGAATAGGGTAGGAAACCAAGCTACAGAACCTATGAATGCAGAGCTTAGAGAATGTGAGCATGAAAGAAAATCTTCAGAACCAAGAAAGGAAAAGGAAAATGAAAAAGATTCAAAGGAGAATTTCCACAGTGTTTTGGGGTTCCCAAGGCCTGAATTCTATGGCCTGACTATAATTCTAAAGTTTCGTGAACCAAAACACATGACACTTTGTCTATTGAAAAATCCTTTTCTTCTATTAATAAGAACACATCTCTTATTATGGAATGGAAGTTGCTAAGAAAACAGAACCCTCTTTAGAGCAATTTGGTCTCCAGTTCCCCTGGAATTCAGAGGACCATCTTTCTTAATGTGAAGTCCTCAGAGCTAGCTTAAGAAAAGGGGCTTTAGGTAAGGAAGCTAGGGGAGCTCGGAGGCCACAGTGGCATACAGCACAGGCAGATCTCAGAAGAAGTGGTGGCCAAGAGCTAAAAGGTCAAGAGCTGGGGTGAAGGCCCCCACGCTACCTGGCCACAGGCTCTCTTGTGCACCCTTTTGCCTGGCCACCCTCCTTCTGCATAAGACTAGCAGTTTGTCACTGCCTGGAGCAAGCGTCCATCTGAGGAGGCCAACTAAACTCCCTATGTCCCAATACCAAAGTATCGAGAAGGGGCCCAGCTTGGCCAATTGTCCACACCTCCTGGACCCTCAGCTATGGCTGGAGGATATGGTTTCAGAACTCCTGATCAGGGCTTACTGAGCAAGCTGGGAGGAAGCAAATGTGTCCATGCCCCATCCCCCCCTGACCGGCCACCAGGGAACAACCATGGAATTAGACCTAGCATTGAAAATCCCAGACTTGGGCCCTCTCAACCTCTGAGTCCCCATGAGAGGTGGAAAGCTCCCTAACTTCTTGCATACCAGGTTCGAACATACAGGCAGTCCTAGAGTTATAAGCCTCCAACTTATGTACTCTTAGAAGAAAGGCTATTATAGGTTCCAAGTAAATGTACCTGTTCCAACTTACATACATTTGTTCTTAAATTCAATTTAAGAACAAATCTACAGAATCCATCTTGTTTGTACCCTAGGGACTGCCTATAGTTTTTTTCCCAGAGCCCAGATAGCTGCATCACTACACTCTGTGTCTCCCTAAATTCAGCACTGCTTTCTCCCTCATGGTTAGCAAAGCCACAAGCTCTAAAAAAATGCTACATTGAACATTTTCAGGCAAATTTTTCTTTAGTTCCCACATAATAACAAAAATCATTCAAAGCCGCTTTACTGTCAGAAAAGGAATATCTATGCATACACTTAGATCATTTAAGCCAAATGCCTTTTTAACAACATTTCTCAATTAAATTTCAGCAGAGATAATATCGTCTGGAACATTTCATCCAGTTTAAAAGAAAAAAAAAACCTAAGGTGAAAGGATTCAAAATGTGAAATACAAGAAATTAGAATGAAAGTACCACAGCATCAGATGCTTGTCCAAAAGGGCAGAACCATAGGTCAAAACCACATCTCCCTGGACTTGCTGGCATTTAACTAGATGCAAAATGTCAGTGCAGAAAATGGCTTGTTCAATGCAAATATTAACAAGAAAGGAGTGTGTCAGTGTGCAAATGCAGCTGCAGCCAAAGAGGGACTTTCTGACCCACCCCCAACAGTTACCTGGAAGCAACAAGGGAACTTTTTCACTTATTTTTCACCCTCTTTTCTGGGGGTAAAGTTACAGAGCATTTGTTCCCTGGAAGAAAAGGAAGGCTGACACAGGAAGCACTAAGCAAGATGGTATTGTTTGCCTGTATCATGAGCTCAGCTTATTCTATTCTATTCTATTCTTACTCTGTTCTAATGTTTCTTCTGCAATAGTTCAGAAAAGACTGGCACTTTGCAATGTTAATTATATCAAGACCAGGAAGAAAGCAGAAAAGTAAGAAAATATTTTCTTTTGTTGTTTCCTCTTCAACACACTAAGGAGGTTTAGTGATAGCTCAAAGCTGCACGCTTGGCTTTCTGAGCTTACTTTCCTCTGGGCAAGGTATTCCTGGAAAGATTTTCCTACGGGCCCCTCCCCAGCTCTTGATTCTGAGTGACTCAGAGGAACGATGTCTGGAAAAAACCTGCAGCTCACCCAGGCTGAAACCTGCCCACTCCAACAAGGTGGTGTTTTGATGAACCCACCGCGGGTGGCAGTGAGATCCTCAGCCCAGCAGCCTCAGAAACCAGATGCTCTCACAGCTCAACACAGATGTAAATATACAAGCCACAATGACTAATCAGACTAATGCAGAGTGATTCCAGACATTCCCAGCAGCCTGACATCACATTCTCTACCTAGGAGCAAAGGTTATGGACTACCACATTCGCTGATTGTGGCTTCAGTTTTAGAACAAAATCTAGCTTAATTGGAGCATTCAAGTAATTGTCAAAGTGGTATCAGGTGGTTCACCCCGTTGCTGGTAAAGCTGCAGAATTATCCTTGGAACGCAGGTAGGATCCGGGCAGCTGGGGAGGAAAATCCAGGCGAGTGAGAACACCAGCTTGTACTGCCAATGGATGACAGCTATGACTCCTTTGTTCACTGGGAACTGGATGTTGCACCCACTATGGCTGCGTCCAGAAAGAATTTTCCACTGGAAAATTTTCCTCATTCCAGATTCAAATCTAAATACCAGGTGGACCTGACCAAGCAGCCTATGCATGGTCTGACCACCAAGAATGTTGGGAAGCCAAGTCTCTTACTTTGGGTTTCTCCAGGAGAAAACCCTGAGATAAGACGCTCCCGTGCTGATCAGTAGTGGGATCATGCCTGTGAATAGCCACTGCACTCCAACCTGGGCAACATAGTGAGACCCCATCTCACAATTTTTTTTTTTTTAAACAAAAAAAAAAAGAAGAAGAAGTGGAGTGTGAATAGATTACATGGGAAATGATTCCAGAAAGTGCCAATAGGACATAGGGTATTGAGATTAGAAAAGGGAGAAGCTGAAAAATGACAGACAGGTCACAAAGCTATGGGAATGTCACCACTGTAGGCAACTGGGGCTCATTCTTGTGGAGTATCTCTGAGAGACAGTATAGACCTTCTTGGAGTTGTCGCACCTGAGAGGTGAGAAAACTGGAGTATTGATTAGCCGATTCTTACCTGTCATTGGTTGAGGGCAGCCTTAACTCCCAAGGGAAGTCAACGTCCCTGCCCACCCAACCTTGACTCCAAGGAGAGTTATACATGTGCTTACATTGGCATATCCAAGAGTGGTGAGTGCCAAGGGCTTATGCGTGGATGCAATAGCGTCTGCTACAGCAAGTGCTGTGCATTTTTAGCTATTCAAGTGACAGGTGAGATCTACCCCCTACCTACATTCACAGAGAGGGGGTTTGGGTACTGGGCAACCAAAATATGACAACATTCTCTACTAGTGGGTACTTTTTCCTTTATCTTCCAAACTCTCCTTCCCTTTCTTCCTCTGTTAACTGCCGAAATCTGGTGATTCCTGTGAGCATGACCATTTTTTAACATGGTCACTTGGCTCTGCTAATTGCTCTGGGGTGACATATGACCCAAGACAGACCAATCAAAATGCTTCTCTAGAGTTTTCTAAACTGGAAATGAGTCCATTTTTCTCAAATGGCCTGAAATTTAAGATGCAGAATTGAGAAGCTGTGAATGGGCACAATCCCACCATGTTTAGGAAGCGGTTCACAGGTGAGAGAGAATAACACACACCGAGTCATGGATCTGAGGGCTGGAGATCAGTGGTTTCCCTGCTCTTCCATCTTTCCCCTTTCCTGGAATTCTGTGACCCAATACACATCTTTGCTGTTTTTGCTCTGGAGTTGAGATGGCCCTTCAGTTGTATGTAGGGTATTGAGATTACCCCAAGCCGGGGCTAGAGGTCTGGCCCTTTATAACCCTAGATGACCAGTCACTGGATGCAGGCTGCCCGAGAAAGGGAGTGGACCTTCAACAAGGCAGCTCTCTTCAGCTAAGGCAATCCCTGCAGAGGGAGGACCACTGAGCCATTGGCTGTCTCCGCAGATGGGAGAAGCAGTGCTATGTTCTTTAAGGGAAACTTGGGTGGCTCATCACAGCCTCCACTTCAATGACCTTAAGAGACATTGCTCAGACAAGCCTGAACAAGGACTTTCTCCTAGAGGAGAGGGCACCACCTTGCCAAGTCAATAATAACCATTTATGGAGGGCTCCACACTTAGTATTCTGTGAGCATCACCCTGGTGTATTTCTCTGTGATGCTGGAACTACATTTCCATTTCACAGATGGGGAGCTGGAGCCAAGGGAATTAAAGAACCACCTCAAGATCACAGAGCTAATAGGTGACAGAGCCAAGATTCAAAAGACCTTGCAAATATAGAGCTAGTGCTTGGTGCCTCTTTGTCAGGGCTAGGGTTCAGGTGAGGCAACTGAGGCACTTAGAGCACAAAACTTAGGGAATCCCTTACTTTCAAGTGCTGACTCTGAATTTCCATGACCCTGACATTGAATATCTTAACATTTTGGGGCCTAGTTGAGTCCTGATCATAGCTATGGGGCTAAAAAAAAAAAAAGTGGCATGTGCAAGGATCCTGAGCCAACAGACAATTTTCTGGAGTTATTCAATAGGTTCTACCAGCTTCTGTCTATAGGTCTCACTTTTCTGGAAGTCTTCATGGCTGACTAGCCTCTCTTCCTTTTTTTTCTTTCTTTTTTTTTTTTTTTTTGTTTGTTTGTTTGTTTGTTTGTTTTCATATAGGATCTCGCCCTGTTGGCAAAGCTGAAGTGCAGTGTTGACATGAGTGAAGTGTTGACATCATAGCTCACAATAACCTCAAATTCTTGGCCTCAGGTGATCCTCCTGCCTCAGCCTCCCAAAGTGCTGGGATATAGGTGTGAGTCACCACGCCCAGTCTAGCCTCTTCTTTTTTACAGTCTTTTTTCAAACAGAGCACACACGAGGGATTTGATTTGTTAATTTAGCATTTCCTAATTTCCAATCACATTCTAGGGCTATCTCCCAGGGCACACCCCTATTCAGGTTAGGCTGGCAGTTTGGAGTTCATTCACTCTTCAGTCAGCCAGTCAGTGTCACTGTCACTGATAATTAGTCATACCCATTCCGTGCGCATTGTATCAGTTTCACTGTGAGAATGGTTTTATAGCCACTATTTGACAAGGTAAAGAGGGGCACTTCATAATTGTCCCCATATATGGATAGTCCTCCAAATTACTTTTCTGCCTATAAAGAACCCTCAGACACCACAGACTCTCTCAGCACATTGCACTGTCCATGTCACCAGCCTGCCTCTCCCCTCTGGACTGGGAGAGTCCCCACTCACTGCTTGGTGGATTCCAGCCCCTCTGTGGCCTGGGGTGCTCAAGATGTATTTCTTCAATGACTATTAACTGACCCACTCTAGAGCTTAGCTCAAGTGAATCCACTGTCCCAGCTACAGTGAAAATCATGCCAGGCCTCCATCTGTTTTTAAAAGATAGAAGGGCATTCCTACTCTTTGGGGAGAAACTGCAAAGATTTAATGAAATGTTTCTGCAGTTGAGGCTACGGATGATCTGTCGACATGGTCTAAAGGGTTGTAGGTTGTTTAATGTCTTTCTGTACCATCAATTCTGCACTTTATACCAACTCAGCAAGTTGGTATGAATTTTAGGCTACTCAAAGGACCTTGGGAAATAATGTGGCTTCTGCAGGAAGGAAAGAAGGAAGGAACTAGAACCTCTGTGATGCAGTGCCTCCATGAACCTGTCCTGGGATGGACTGAAGCAGCATAAATTCTTCCTGCTTCTGGTGTCCCTGCCAGAAGGCTCCAAAACTGCCTCAGAGTGCCGGCCTGGACACTCTATGACTATCACCTTGTCTTGTATTTTTCTTGGCAGGAAGAAATCTCCAAATCACACTATTTCAGGGCAGCCTTCTACCCCTGAAGGCAGTTGCTGCTCAGTTTCCTCAGCTTGATGCAGTAGGACAAGCAGGCTTCAACATTTTGGCATTAGAAGACTTGAGCACAACTCTGGGTTGGTCACTTACTGATTGCAATTCAGCATTTCCCAAAGAGGGTCCCCTTGAGTGCTATTGTTTTATGACATATTAAATAGGACTAGTGTATTGGTTAGCTATTGCCACTGATGATAAACCTGTGTAACAAACAACCCTTTGGGGCATACAATAATTGACGTTTGTTCTTTACTCATGAATCTGCAGGTTGGCTGGGGTGGGTATGGTCCATATATTCCCTTCTGAGGTTCAGCAGACTCCTGGGATATGCTCTTCTCATTGAGGATGGATAGAAAAGCACAAAAGGGCAAATGGAAACATTCAATCTCTTTAAGAAGCCTAGACTTGAAACCAGCATACTGCCACCTCCACCCTCATTCTATTGGCCAAAGCAAGTCATGTGGCCAAACCTTTTATCAAAAGGACCAAGAAGTTTACTCTCCTAGTGAAGTTTTAGAGAGAGGGAGTGAAATTTTTGTTGTACACTACATTAATCTACGACAACTTGCATAGAGATAATGTTCTATGTTCAAATAAGTTGGAAAGATATTGTGTTTTTCTTAAGTGAAAAAGACTTGGGGTTTCAGAGGCTGCGGAAGAGTGTCCATTAATTTTTTTTAAGTTAGACAAGACCCAGAGCCTTTAATGCACGCATTCATTCTGAATGCCCAGTTGGGAGGCATGATATGTGATATTTTCTACCTTTTTGCAGCATGTCACTAGTGATCACAGGACCCACTTTGGGAAAGGCTGCTACAGCCCATTGGCAAGTGTTCCAACCTCTCTGAGCCTTAGGTATCTGGGTTGTTTGAATAGCAGCAATGATACCTAGCTCAGAGGATGGTCTGGCGCTCCTATGAGATAAAGCATGTCTAGCACGGTAGAAGGTGTTTAGGTGCCCACAGATGCTTCAGCTATGAGTGCAATCTTTCTGGTGCACCAGATAGGCAGGAAAAGGGGGGTCCTTCAGCAGGGGACAGGCCAGACCCGGGCCACTGAGGATCACACACTGGCTTGGGCAGGGCCTGGGCACTGGAACAGCTATCAGAAGGAGCAGAAAAGCCCTGTGAACTCTGAGAACAGCAATATGCAGAGGCCTCCAAAATATGGGGGTGTTGAGGAGTAACAGGGCAGGGGTAGGGATAGGCTTCTCTGCTGGCAAGTTTTGAGAGACTATGGGCTAGACTGGTGTGGCTACAAATTGGCAGTGGTACTTCAGGGAAGGCTCCAGTGGGATATGGGCCTAGACTGATCCTTGACCCTGAGGAAAGTGCAAGTTCAAGATTGGCAGCCCCAGTTAGTCGGGGAGCAGAGGGGTATGGAGCAGTAAGCCACAGACATCATTAGAGCCCCTGGTCCCAGAGCAGTCTGTATTTAGTTCAGCATTCTGCCTTTTCCCTGCACTCACCAGGAGTGTGCAGGGTTTTTGCTTCTGTCTCACTCCTTCCCGAGCCAGGAACAGGACTGGCCCTCTTTGCCTTCATCTTTCCAAAGCAAGACCATTCCTTCCTGTGACCTCTATGAACAACAGAACACTGGCATCATTAGCATAAGGACACAGAGGCAGGAATAAAGTTCACAGAAGATTCCAATCCCCCCAGGTATGAATAGGAAATTCTTCATGGAACCGTCTGATTCCCCTTAGTTACACATGTGGTTTTTATTGCTCAGGAAAAAAAGGCTCCAGGTGCTGCTCTCCAGAATGTCACCCCCACCTCAGCAGACTCCCAACTGCCCAGGTCTACAGAAGCATGAGGGCTGCAGCAACAGCTTCCAGTAGCTTCCACAGCCAACATAATAAATATGAGATACAGTTCTACTCACTGGGCTTTTCTTCTATCAAAAATGCCCCAATATTTGTCCTCTCTACTTCCCGGGGTTGTGTCTTCTTCTTACCCGTGTCTCTAATGCCTCTCCCACTTGAGCAATATTTTCAGGCTTCTCCCCCTGTGATTAAAGGAACCCCACCCTAAAATCTCAAGAAATGTGTCTTGGAGGCCCAAAGAGCTATACCCTGGGTCCTAGCGTCTCTGAGCTAAAACGATGGCACAGCATCCACTTGTCAAGGTTTTTCTTGTTGTCCTTGTGTTTTGCTTTTAGATATTAAAAAAAGAAGACGAAAGAAGAAATAGACACCACATCTTTTTCCTTTGGGAAAATATCTTACATGGGAAATGGAAGGCTGGGAACACGCAAGTGCATCCTTAAAATGAAAACATCTCACTGTGAAAAAAAGATTATCATCGTGAGATCTCTCTCCAAGTCTCTATTTGAAAGAAATACTGTTTGAGTAAAAAAGCAAGATAGCTGGGCAATTAGGATCATCCAATGATGACAGAGCAATAACCTGCCTTTTTATGGTTGCATTAAAGTTCTTATGAGCACAGCCTCAGCAGTGTGGGGGCTGGGATGAGAATCCCAGCTCTGCTGCTTACCCGCCATGTGATCTTGAGCAAGTTACTTACTCTCTGTGTGCCTTAGTTTTCTCCTCTATTGTCTGTGGATAGTAATAAACTCACCTCCTGGGGTTGATATGAGAAGTAAATGAGTTAAGTTCCATACAGTTCTTGCTACAGGGCCTGGTACATAGTAAACACCAAGTGTTTGTTAAATAAAACTTCAGGAAGAGGGCTACCCTGAGGACATAATATTTGCCAACACCTAGAACATTCTGGAAATACTGGAAGCACTTGCTTTTCTTACTGTGTGTGTCCTCACTGATCTTGCCCTACCTCCATTTTCTTCATGCTCCCCCCTCACACATACACACGCACACTAATTCTCACGGGGCCCTTTATGTTTTCCTTTTTCCCTTTTAAAAGGGAAAATGAAAGAAAAATGAAAATATAATTCTCGGAAAGCCAGCAGAAGGATTTGCATTTGAATGGCAGAGAAAATGTAAAGCCAAAGGAATGAATCTCTAATTGTAGAATGTGTGGTTGGTGGAGCAAAGAGCAGAGGTGGCAGGGCTGGGCAAAACAGGAGAGGAAGACAGAGCCTGAAATCCCTCCACTCAGGCAGCTGCAAATCCATCCTATCAGAAATGCCGGCCTCTACTGTGCACAAGAAAATATGTTTCCCTTGAGGTCACACCAGCTCCAAATGGAAATCCACACATCCCTGGACTGGTTCTTCCAATTATGGGGAAGGGCTCCCAAACATCTCCCGATCGGCATACCACAAAAGCCAATTCTCTGCAATAATGATGATGATAATAACATCGGTAACAGCCACAATGCAGCTGTTACTCAGCCTTGCGCATCTTCAGAGCCTCCTGGGGATTGGCCGTGTGCTAAGAATAGTCCTAGTACCAGCATTCAAGAATAATCGGTGGGCCAAACTGAACCCCACAAGGTGGGATCTTGCTTGCTGAATGGGCTGCCAAGTATGAAGGAGAGGGCAATGGCTCAACTCCCCTGGGTGGGCTGTGTGTGCAGGCTGGGGAAACTCTGGAGTAAGGACCAAGGTGAGACTTTTCCAAATTGCAGCACTCTGATTAACCCCACTGTCAAATCCCACCTGTGCCATAGCTCCTGGAACTGACTCCCTCGGAACTTCACCACCCAGAGCAGAGAGAGGAGTCAGCCGCATGATCGGTGACTGGCATGGAAAAGACGTCGTACTGTCAAGACAGGATTAGCTAAAAGTGATGGAAAATGTCAAAGCAGACTGGCTGAAGGTTTCTTCTCTCATATAAGGTTCAGAAGTGGACAGCTGAGAGCTAAAAGGGCGACTTTACAAAGTCAATAGGATCCAGGCTGTTATCATTATGATTACCATTACTATTGTGTAATTTGAATGTGGTAAAATACATAAATTCTGATGAGTTTTGACAAATGTAAGCACCATGTAATCAACAGCCCAACTGAAATGTAGGACCATTTCATCATCTCAAAGTTTGCCTGTGCCCCTTTCCAGGTGACCTTCACCCATCACAGGCAACCAAGATTCTGACATCTATCACCATGGAGTGGTTTTCTTGTTTTAGAATTCTATATACAGTACATATTTCTTTGTTTCTGGCTTCTTTCACACAGCGTAATACTTTGGAGATTCGCCTATATTGTTGTATGATCAGCAGTTTGATTTTTTTTTATTGCCAAGTAGTATTCTATTGTATGACTACACCACAGTTTGTTTATTCACCTGATAGACAGGTTTATTCACCTGTTGATAGATATGTAGGTTGTTTCCAGTTTGGGGATATTATGGGGGGGGGGAAGCTATTACGAACATCTGTGTGCAAATCTCTGCATGGATTTACCCTTTCTCTTGGGTAATGAGTGGGAGTAGGATTGCTGAATGTAGTATAGGTATATGAAGTTTGACAACACACCAATGCCAGTGTCCAATCCACTCTTCAAAGCTTTTTTTCTGGGATGAGTTCAAGAACTTAATTTTCAGATCTCATATGATGACAACTCTGATGGCCATTCCAGAAAAAGAATTCCAAAATTGCTTTGAATGGTGGACTATGTGCTGGATTTGGTACATAGCTTCCCAAGGAGAGTACTTCAAAGGTAACCATAGTGAAATTCAGAAATGAAGTATGCAGCACTTTTTCTAGGATGAATTTGCAAACTTAACTGTCCACCTCGTATGTTTAATTTTATAAGAAACTGCCAGTTTTCCAAAGTGGTTCTACAATTGCAGGCCCTTTCTTTCTCTTCTACCATCATCCATACATGACTTCTACCTCATGGTATTATATGGCTGCTTGGATTCCAGCCATCATATCCACATTCCAACCCACAGAAAGGAAAATGGAGGAATTGATATGCTTCCCTCCTTCTAATAGCACTTCCTAAAAGCTTCACACAATATTCCTGCTTATATCCCCATTAGCTAGAACTTAATTGTACAGTCATATCTTGCTGCAAGGGAGACTGGGACAGGTACATTTTATTCCTGAGACACAAGTGCCTAGCTAAAAATTGGGGGTTTTATTATTAGGGAAGAAAGGAATAGAGGATGTTGAGGAGCAAGAAGTAGCCTCTGCCACAGATGAGTGTTGAGAAATCAAACAGTGACCATTTCTCTCTTGCTCAAGGTTTCTCCAGAACCTATGTTAGACCTTTGCTCATGGTATGTCTCCAATAACTGATAGTGAAAGGTGGAAAAGGGGAGAGAGGAAGAAAGAGAAAAGCAGCCGAGGCAGCCAGTTCTATGCGTCAAGAAAGTCCTCACAGGTCATTATGCTCATCTGACTAAAGGGCTGTTCTTAAAGGACTTTCGCCATTCTTTAATTTCTGACATTGTTTCAAAACATCTCTTGGATGCAATTAAATGTCACTGTGTGAATTGTCAAGAGAGTCCTTCAGTAGCCTGATAGGTAAGAGCCTTTTTGACTTTGCTGTCTGCCAGAAATAGCTGGAAAATTTTGTTTTTCAATGTATGTGTGTGTGTGTGTGTGTGCGCGCTCTCACGCACTCACGCGTCTGCACAGGAAACCTTCTGAGGACTTTTTCCTGTTAAGAGCCTCACAATTTGTGCAGTGATAAATGCGTTGTCATCAAGGGCTTGCGACTTGGAGTATGGAAATAAGGACTGAGGGGGAAAGAAGAGAGAGCAGAGAACAAGGTTGTTTCGGAGCAGAGTTGTGGCCACGCAGGCAGCGGGAACTTTTGTGAGAGGCCTCCGCGTTTCCAGCCGGGTGCCCCTTCAGCAAATGAGGGGGTCATTGGGTTATGTTATTTTATGGTACAAAAGCAGATACGGTCCGCTGCCTCCACTCTACCCTGATAATTTTGTTTTCCTGGCGAGTTTGCCATCAAGAATCTGACATACCATTAGGTTTTTATCTCTGTTGCCCAAGGAGGGGCAACGGTGAGCGAGGGTCTGCTTTTCATTAAAGCGAGCCTGGTTGCACGAGCACTTCTTTGAACAAAACAAGCACGGTTCACGACAAGGTTAGGGGAAGGCGGGGCGGAGGGACGGTTATTAGTTATTACCTCTGCTTCCTTAGCGGGAGTGGGGGCTTCTCTCCAGCGGGGTTTGGCCCCCTCCCTAGGGGGCTGAGAGCTAATTCTGAGCTCAGGCCATGATCCCAGGCCTGCCTAAGAAGCGGCGCCTTCTAATCATGCCAAATCATCGGGCTGATTCTGTGACATCAACTGTTACCCATTAGGGAATGGGCTGACACCAAGAAATGCCATTTCACTTCCATTCCGGGCCGGCACATGCTAAACTTGCATTCCAGGGAAATCCCAGCGATCCTACCTACCCTGCCTGGGATATGGGCCTCCTGCCACCTCTTAAGAGCTTCTGCCAGGATGGCCCTCCCAAAGGAAAAAAGGACATGTGGGGAAGAGGGAGGGGTGGGAGAGGCAGGCTGGGGTTCCGTCCAAACAGCCTCTGCCTTGCATAAAAGGGCCTGGTTCGCTCTAGTCATTGATCCAAATTTGTTTTCTCCAAGAAGAACCCAATGGGCAGAGACGCGCTCTCAGTAGCACATCTAAAGGGAAAAAAATTATTCTGCAAATCTGTCTGCAGTAGCTAATACTGGTGTCAAGAAGGGCCCCAGCTGTTTATGGTCAGCCTGCCTGACTTTAAATTCATTTCTGATAAGGGCTGCTTTCGTCAACCCAAGTACTTCAGGCCACCTTTTTTGTGCCATTCACACCAGAAACTCATGCTGGTGTGATGCTCAGTGTGGCATGCTGGCCTCCTGTGAAATGTTGCAACTGAGGGTCTCTGGTGGGACTCCGGGCCTCTGCTCCTCTGCCTCCTGCCCAGCCTCCCCTGCTATCCTCCCTCATCCTCCTCCACACTTGCTACCTACCCACTGCTGAGTGTGATTTATAAGCACGGAAATCCTCTTAATCCTGTGGATATGTGGTTCACTTCACCCAAGAATTCAAAGAGCTACATCCTCTCCCCTGCAAAGTGAATTATAACACCGGCATAGAGTATCGATTCCAGGCATGTGGAATTTTAATCCCCACGTTCCCACGAAATGCTTCTGTCCATAGCTAATTGGCCCACCATTTCAGCATGTCCAAAACGCTAAGACAGGTGAGCCCGTCTGGCCACCACTTCTCACGATCTCACGGGGCGAGGGAGCATCTGAGCACCTACATCTCACTCCAGTGACTGTCTGCTCCCAGGTGTTGTGTACAATTCTGTTTTGTATCTCTTTGGATCCCAACATCAATTAGGCATATTAAAATCCCCCTGCTGCCAGCAAAGCCAAAGCCAGGCAGCCGTCTTGAAAATGTCACTAGCCATTAACCATGAGCAGGGAAGAAATACTCTCACCTCCATCACCAGGTGCATTGGGAAGAGGAAGCCTGCCATGGACAGAGAGGAGTTCCACCTCCAAGCCCTATCCCAAGCTGTTCCAGAACCTCCAGCATGGGTTGCCAGAAACTTTATTGCTCTATCTGCAAATAGGTTGGGTATCAATGTGCCAGGCCACCACATCCACAGTAACTCCCCTCATTTCCTCTTATAATTGAGCATTGAGAGGCTGAGAACTGTTGAGTACACTGCTCAAGGTCACATAGTTTGTGAGTGGCAGAAACACATCTGCTACCAGAATCTATCTACTTTTTATTCAACATCACACTCAAGGAAGCTTCTGTCAATCTTATGCATGTTTTTGACCATGTGCTCCAGTAATATCAGCAGAGCCAAGAACCCACATGTTACTGATCATCCAATTGGAGCTCAGAAAGTTTAAGTGCAGTTGGAGGGAGAATGGAACCTGTAACGTGGAATGTTCCACAGATATGATACTACCAACTTTGTGCTAAGTGTTGGGGATACCCAGCTAAATGAGATACACTGCCATCAAAAGACTTGACAGTCATATGGGGCAGACTGCAACATACCTAATTCTATGTAGTATCTTACTTGAATTTGCAAGTGTTATAGGAGCCCAGGGATATAGAGTCATTCATAGAGGAAGTGATATTTGAATTGGGGAGGAATGAAGAGGCAGGCATGGAGTCAAATTCTGTGATAGCACACTGCTCTGCCCCACCAGCCTTACCACCAAGTGACAAGTTTTCTGTGAGCATCAGCACATGAATGCCACACAGCCTGCCCCATCCTCTCACTCTGCACTGTCTAAACAGAACCTTCTGTGGTGATGAAATGGTCTAGATAGGTGCTCTTCAATATCGTGGCCTCCCAGCTACACGTCCCTACTGCACACTTGAAATGTGGCTAATGAGACTGGGGGACTGAATTTTTTATTCTATTTACTCTTATATTTCAATTTTAAAAGCCATACATGGCTAGTGGTTCCCATAAAGGACAGAACCTACGGCAGAGAGGTGGGGGACACAGCAGTAATCTTGCAAGGGGATGGTAGGCCCACCTCGCGCGGGTAGGTGGTGTGCAGTTCTCTGGCACTAGCAGGCAGGGGCAGGGAAACATGGGCACAGCCCTCACCGGGCCCTGTCTTAGGTCCCCCTGCTCCAATGACTGCTTTCTGTCCCCCAACACCATGTGACCCATGAGACAGGTCCCAGGGCCCATCATGTCTTCTCCTGGCCCCATCATCTTCTCTGAAGAGACAAAGAGAGGAAGCACCATGAGAGAGCCAGTCCCTGTCATACCCTCTGCTTAAAGATTCTCCTGGTGATTCGTTCTATTGGTGGATGGGTCACAACCACCCTGAAGCAAGCAGGAAGTCTGGGTGTGGTGCCTGGAAGCCACCCTTGGTATGAAGCCCTCCTCTGCTCTGGGTGCTGTGGGTCTAGGCTTCCAGGATAGAGCAATCTCCACACTCCCAGTAGCAGTGGGACCTGGGGCCACTCCCTGCACATCCCAATTAATCAATGCAGGTGGCTGTGACCTGCCTCCTTTCCTACATATTCATTGGGGTAAATGTGGAAGACAGAGGCACATGGATAAAGGAGGAAACAGATGCAGAACCAGACCCCTTCTTGTCACCTCCTCCACTGCTGCCCCAGGCAAACATGTCATTGTATCTGTTTTTACGCAGGCCTCATCAGTGTCCCTGCTCCTGCCCTTGCCAATCGATCAGTGACAGAGCTTCCAAAGGATTCTTTAAACCCTAAGCCAAATCTCAAGGCACTCCTTGCCCATAACTTTCTCATACTCCTCATCTCAGTGCAAAAGCAGAAGGCCCTATGGGGGCAGTACAGCCCACTCAGTCAGCTCCATTGTCCCTCACCTCTCTGACTTGATCTAGTCTTCTCCCTTCACCCACCATAGGTCTTCTCCAGCCACACTGGCCTCTTTGCTGCTTTTGGAACATTCCTGGCACCGCCTGCCCCAGGGCCTTTGCACTGGCTGCCTCCCCTGCCTGGAGCACTCTTCTCTTAGATAGTCATGTTCACCCTTGAGTTTTTTCATGCCTTTATTCAAATGCCAACTTCCTGGTGAAGTCATTACTAGATTCTTACTTAAATTTACTATGTCACCTCTCCTCCAATTCTCCATTATTTCCCCAGATATCTTTTTCTTTGTAGACTTATTGCTATCAGCCTTACTGTAGGTTTTATATATTCATTTGGTTTATTATCTATCTTCTTCCATTTGAATGTGAGCTCTATGAAAATGGGTGTTTTTTTTTTTCTCCTGCTTTGTACTCTGCTCCAACTCACTGTGTCTATAAAAGTGACTGCTACAATGCAGGCAATCAACAAATATTTTGGGAATTAACAGAGGAAGGAAAAAATGAACGAAAGTCACCATATCTCACCACCTAAAGACAGCCACTGCCAAAGGCTGGCTATATTTCCTTCCTTCTTCTATTTAGCATCATTTTCACTGAGTTAAGTAAGCATCCCATCCTGTGGTCACCAAGAGGGTGCTGAGAAGAGAGGGAAGGGCAGCTGTCTCGGGGTTTATCTTTGCTTGTGATTACCTAGGGAGAGGTCTGGGCCTCATCACCACCAGCCTGGAAATCAACACTTTTTGTTCCATAGGACTGACTCACATTAACCAAACTCACAAGAACCTACAGATGAATAAAACTAAGAACATTTTACTGCCCTCAAGGAATAAGGAACACTACACTGGCCATCAGGGCTCTTCAGTTGGAGGCAGCAGACTTTGTTGTTTGCCCACAGGATTGAATTAAGATTTGCAGGGACCTTCAAGCACTGAAAACATTATAGTGCTTTGTACCATCCCATGTGTTCTTCAAAATAAAAGTAATGCTCAACTATAAAACAGTTACAATAAAGACAATGTTTCAATTTTCCCATTATGATGACTTCAATGCTTTAAAAACTGTGTGTTGCAATTCAAAGTGCTTCTTTTAAGAATCACCTTTGCTGTTCCTGTTTTCTCAGTACCCCAGAAATGTGTTGAAGCTATGGGAAAATCCAGCTCTGGCTGTCTCCCCAGCTTTTCTCAATCCTTGGAGAAAAAGGACCCTGATTTCCCCCTTGGGGACCCCTTCTCCCAATGATCTATGTACCCTGAATTTCCCTTTCAGGACCCCTTCTCCTGTGATCTATGGAGACCTCCCGCCTATCTTCAGGGCCAAGGTCAATGAAATGTGAAGAGCAATTTGGTAGGACTTCTGGGAAAGCCCCTGGGAAGTGTAATGAGAAAATGCTTAAGATAGGGAGCCCGATAGTATTTTGTTATTATTAATATAATGGGGGACCTGAGCAAGTGGGGGCCACCTTGTAGAATTAGAGTCAAAATAGCAAAATGTAGAGAAGGAAGATGAAGAGAAAGTAGGTCTTTGGTAGCATGATCTGTGCTGCTGGGTCAAACTTTGCCTGAAGCTTATATTTCTGCTCAACTTTTTTTCAGATATATGAGCCAATAAATTCTATTATGGTTTAAGTTAAGTTTGGGATGATTTTTTGTGTCATTTAAAAATCAAAAGATTCCTAACAGATTTACCTTGGAAACATGAATCACAGCATAGAGAATTGAACAGACTTCAGTACCTTTTTAGATGAATTAAGACTGACACATTCTAACATTTTAGACTCTATAAAAACTGCCTATTTTCTATTTAAAGTCACATTTGGTTATTTTATAATTCACTAGATCAGTTTATAAACTCCACGAGGACCAAAATTTTGTCTGTTTTGTTCACTATAGTTTCCTCAGTACCAACAATGACTGGTCCTTAGTAAACTCTCAATAAATATTTAGTGGTCACCTGCCTGCCTACCTAAATGAATGAATGAAAGCGACTGATGCACAGAGAGAGTGACCTTCTCCAAGTCACATAGCTAGTTATGGAGATAATAATATGGGAGACCCACACGGAAGCTGATAAAACCCCACCTAGGATCCGTGGCTTTTGCTGTCTGTAGAACTCTGCTGGGCCAGACATAGTTTTAAGTGGCTGTACAGTGTCATTATTCTGTGTGAATTCCTCACTATAAACATACGACACCAAGAGGTGGGTATTATTCCTGACATTTTACAAATGAGGAAACTGAGGCACAGAGATTTCATTTCTTCTCTGAAATCACAAAGCTACAGTGGGACAGAAAACACACCTCAGGTTCAAGGAGCCCAATTATGAAAAGCCCAGCAGAGTTCTACAGACAGCAAAAGCCACGGATCCTAGGTGGGGTTTTATCAGCTTCCGTGTCAGAGACTGACATTTTGTGACCTGAACCCCCAAATCTGGAGGAGACAGCCTTCCCTGTACAAATTACACATTGTGGGTTCATGGGAGAACACACAGGGGTGAGGAAGCTGTGGTGTCATCGTCCATGTGAGTTCAGTGTTGGTAGGTGACAGCATGAGCAGGAGCATCCATGTACTTAAAAGCACGTGTGTGTGTGTGCGCGCGCGCGTATGTGTCTTTCACATAGATGCTCTCAGAATGGCAACACCATTATTTCTGGGGCCCTGCCCTGGTACAGTGTCGACAAATCTCAATGAAGAGAAGTGATAGAAACTTCTGGTCACATCCAACCACCCAGAGGTGTAACCAGCACAACCACAATTTCAGTACAGCATGCAATACCACTTCACTGAACAACAGCAACAACAAAAAACAGCACAGGAGCCTAGGTCCTGGTGTCTAGGGGACCTGACCATGCCCCAGAACAGAGGTGTGCCCTACCTCCCACTCTAAGTAGCGCTGACCCACAGCCCCCGGCCAGCCCAGTGCTTTCCCTGGCTCCCTACCTGCTTGAAGCAACTTTATTTAGTAACACCTGGGAGAGCTCTGGGGCCGATGTAGAGCTCGGCTCTGTGGGATGGGCCCACAGTCACACTGTCATGCTTGCTGACCTTGGAAAAACCTCTCCACTCTCTGCTCCTTAGTGTCCTTGCTGGGAAATGGGGTGGTTGGGTTGCAGAATTTCTATACTCCCTTATTCCACGGCGCTAAAACGGAAAGTTTTAGGCATGGAGATGAGAAAACACCACAGCCTTCCCTCTTCAAATGGGGGAGCCTAGGATCTGGTTGGGCTAATCCGCTGAAGAGCAGCCCTAATGCTGAGAGTGGCTCAAGGCCTCCCACCACCCCCGCCCTGCTTTGGAGGCTGCTGGTTTTGTGTGCCAGAGTTGGGGGAAGTCGGAAGGAAAAGCAGAAGGTGGTGAGGGAGGGGTGGAACACAGGTTTCCCAAACACTGACTCCAGTTTCTCTCTGCCTGGTCCCTCCCCACTTTTCAGGGGAAAATAAAAGAGTGTGTGTGTGTGTGTGTGTGTGTGTGTGTGTGTGTGTGTGTGTGTTTTAAACCCACTCAGGTCACAGGGAAGCGGAGAAAGTAAACATCTAAGGGAAAGAAAGATTGCTCTCCTTTGTGTGTTTTTTTCTCTGTTGAGCCCCAGAATGCATCCGCACAGGGTGGGGCCTGGGAGTGGGGCAAGAGCTGTCAACACTCCCCCGCTGCCTTTGAAGGCCACCAGCCTCTGTAAACAGAGGTGACTTCTGACTCCTCAGGGCTTTAAAAATAATCAAAGTGTTGGGGTTCTAAATCAGGAACAAAGAAGAAACAAAGGGTTAATGAGAGGACACAGGTTTGATGTTTCGCTGCATAAACACAGAGCCAGCTAGGAACAAAGGCACCAGAGGCGACCTTTGCCAGGAGACAACCAGCATAGCTTTTAGCCCTTGAAATTCTGCACATTGCTATTTCTTCCTCACAATCACGGAGGATGCCTCACACCCTGGTCTCTGGGCCAGAGCCCCACAAAAGTGTGCCAGCGAGACGCTGGCCCTTTCATCTCAGGACCCCTTCCCTGTAGGTCCTGTTCCATGGACCCCTCTTCCCTCAAGCTGATCAAAGTCTCACTGTAAGATCTAACTCATACTAACTTGTGAGTGACTGGCACGGCCAGAGCAACCCCGTGGTTGCTTCCCATGGGCTCACTTCCTCCACGCCCTGTGAATGATCTCACTGCTTCTCACACGGCCACTAAGTACATTACCACATCCACATGACAGAAAAGGAAACAGAGAATTAACTCACCCACAGTCCCAGATCCAGTGGATAGTAAACTGCACCCCTCAACCCCCAAGCAATCAGATTCCAAAGCCCAAACCCTCATCCCCCTGCATTTCAAGGCAGGAGAACTAAGTAGTGAGTAGTTATCCAGAAGCTGAGAGCCAGGGCAAACACCTAGGGCTGACATTGAAGGGTAGTTCTTCCCTTTGCCTCTCAAAAGACCCACCTCTCAAAAGGAGACAGCTGCCATTGTCTGGTGTTAATGAACTTTCAGGGAGGTCTGCTCGCACCACCTCAACCCCACACACCGCGCCAGGCTCTTTAAGGAATTCCACACACACTCACATCCAGCTGTTTGCAGTCCAACAAGTCAATTTCTTCCCTGATCAAATGTCATGCACTAGCCTTCACACTGCATGTGTGAGGATGTACCTTCTGAGGATGGCGTAGAGAGGGAAAGAAAAATTTGGAGACAGGAAAAGCCAAATGATATATGACCACTGAGTGTCTCTTTCCCAATCCCATTTAACTAGCATGTCACAATTCCTGGCATAGAGGAGGCATTCAAAGAAGATTTGTTGCATGAATATATAAAGGAATGAATGAATGAGTGAGCAAATTAATGAACAAACTGACTCATAACTACCTTCCTTCTGTTCTCTTGTGTTCTCAATGTCATTGGTGGCATTTCCTCAACCTCTAATATATACATCCATCAGCTACTGTAGGCAGGGGTGGCCAACCTTTTTTTGTTTCTTCTGCACATCAGAATAAGAGTTGTCTTGGGCCACACATTAAATATACAAACACTCGCAAAAGCCGATTAGCAAAAAAGGGGTCTGTGCATACTTTTTGCAATATGCAACAGCAATGATAAGCAAAATAGTCCTTACAAGGTCTCCATGCAGCCCATGTCCCAAAGATTGGACACCCCTGTGAGAGGTTTGGGGTGGGGCCTGAGATTGTATGTGTCTAACCAGCTCCCAGGTGATGCTGGCCCTCCTGGTTCATAGACCACACTTGGAATCTGAGAGTCTAGGCAACCTGGGTCATACTCATGGCTGTTGTTACAGTTCAGGGTCACAAAGGAAGAGGATCTCACCCATTTCAGAAAATTACATAAATTAACCTTTCCAGTTTTATCATTGTGTTTTTGTTTTTCTTGTAAAGTTTCGATCTGAGGTGCTCCGTCCTGTGTCTTAAAATCCTGCCTGTGTTGTCTTTTGTCTCCCATTTGTACTAGAAGTGGGTTTTTCATGAAGCTACTGAAGCCTGAACCTCAGATCCCCTCACTTGCACAGGCCCTGTCTCTCATCCTTAGCAAAGATAGCAATATATTTTCAAAGGTATACGTTTTTAAAAGTAAAGGTATTGTGTAGTTTTAAAAAGGGCCCCCCAAGTTGTACAAAGCTCAGGCCCTATGTAAACCTAGCTCTACCTTTGTGCTTGTACTACTGAGATTTTTAGAGTAGATAACTATTTCTTACTTATACCTATGTCTCTATCAAAACCAAAAATGAAGGAAAAGACAACCATGAGTTTTAAGAAATGTGAAAGAAGATAATTCTTTGAGGAAGGGGAAAAAATACACTTGTGTGTTTAAATATGCAAACATCTAGCTCTGATTTACAGTTTGTGTTGCCCACCTGGCCAACGTAGGCATCTGACAACCAGTAATCTGGCCTTCCGTAAAGAAGCATTTCAAATGAAAAATTTTACACCTATGTCAGCACCTTACCATCAAAAGTTCATGGGACTCATCAGCTTTAGTCTCCCGGACAAACAGGTTCAGCATCCTCACCCATCCAAGGAGGAAGTGTGATTCTAAGACACACTGGCACAGTGTAGACTACCCTTGCAATGGATTACATCTGCTCCATTTAATTGGATTATCACAAGCATTGGTGACAATGCCACAAACCTCAAAATAAGTGTCTTCATCAAAGTATGTGCAGCCATGTGGGGCCTTTGACCACTTCTACTCAATCTTGGCCGCACCTTGGAATCATCTGGAACTTTAAAAAAAATATTTCCTGGGTAATACCCCCTATGATTATTCTGATTTAATTGGGTTGGGATATGGTCTGGGCAATGACTTTTTTAAGCTTTCCAGGTATTGCAATGCACAGTCAAGGAAGGGTAAGAGTCACTGCCTTGTACCCCATGATCTGGGGAGGGTGCTAAACCTTGCTACCAAAGGTGTGGTCCTCAAACCATCAGCATCAACGTTGCTGGCTAGCGTGTTAGTAATGGAGAATTCCAAGCCCTGCCCCAGACCTGCAGAAATCAAAATCTGCCTTTTATCAAGATCTCTAGGGCAGTTACCTGCCCACTAAATTTTAAGAAGCACTGCCTTAGAAATCACTAGTTTCCGGATCAGCCACCTCTATTTCCAGATGCAGAAATTGGAAGCCACTTAACGTGAAATGCTTTGACCAAGCTCCCCCAGAAGCCTGCCAGAGTCCTAGGTCTCCCATCCTCAAGCTTCAGCCAGATTTTCTCTCCCTCAGCTGGACATTATGTCATTCTAGAAGGGCACCAAGAGTCAGAGGCACAGCTCCCATCTCTGAGTTGCAGAAACCACACAGTTTACTGCAGAATTTCTGGCTTTTTCTTGCAAGAGGAAAAATATGTCTCTGTAAGCTCCATTATGTATTCTAGGTATATGCAATGAGTTTGTCTTGAGACATATTTATGCCTGAGAATATTATGTATTCTCTTTATATACCATGCAAGGTTAAATTTTTTGAAAATTTATATTTGCTTTTTATCACCCAGACATATAAGCGATTTATAGCCAGGCCTGATGGATTAGAATCAGATGGCAAAACCCGGATTAACCCCATGGATCCTGGTGACTGTTGGTCAGTCCTTGCTATTTATGATATTTTCACCTGAGTGAATGCATTAAAGACTTGCTTTTTAAGATAAATATGCAGGTGGATATCGTTTTTGCAAAGCAGGCATTTCCTCTTTCTGCTTTAAGTTCATCTAGCATTTTTTTTCAAAGACAGACATATTGAAACAGTCATACAATGAATAATTCATGTGGAAAATTTTGGGGGAGAGCTAAATAGAGGTGACTCGTGGAATATTCTTACTTGCTGGTGTTAGAAGATGGAGAGTCCCTAGATTACATAATTGCTATTCAACAGAAATGCAATGGTTGAAGCAGGTTAGGGGCCCTTCACAAGGCCCCTGCTTACCAATCCTTCAGTCACTCAACCAACTCTTAACAGTTCTCCACTGGAAATAAAAGACACTCAGATACGCAAGCGTATTCAAAGGGCATCATATAATTGGCCTGGTCAGGGGAGGAATAGAAGAAGCGTCCTGCCAAACCTATGACATTATCACACGTGCATGTACATGCGTGCCAGTGCACATGCCCCAGCCACCAGTGTGATCTATCACCCACAATTTTCTGCCAGACCCGAAGGTCTTTATGCGCAAATCCCTGTCCAAGGGTGGTCCTGCAGAACCACTCAGCATTCACCCAGGTGCAAAAGCCAGCGAGAGGATGAATCATTATTATTTTTTTAATCAAGTAACAGACCCAGGTGTAGCAGCAGCCCAGCTTTCTAATATCACTGTGGCTTTGATAAATATGTCCCATTCCTTGATAACTTTTCCAAATCCTTTAATATCCTGCAGCTCAGTCCCTGACGTCTGGCTGTCGCAAAAATGTGTGAAGGGAGACCAAATGTCAATAAAATCTCCCTGCCTGCCTCAGCCCAGTACATAATCAGCTCCAAGGTAAATAAATGGTAAGTTAGTTATCTGCTGCCAGGGAGGGGAGGCCTCTGTGCTTATCTGACTTTCATTTTTGCCTTAGTATGGAGCTGCCCAAAACATCCTCTTATTCCAGTCTCTTCTGGGGGAAGGTGTTGAATTCCCCCCTTTTTGTTCCCTTCCCCTTGGAGGGACAGCGGCTCTGCTGTTCTAAAACAGCTGTCCGCTTTATGCTTCACTCTCCTCAACTCCATTAAATCACCTTTCATCACATTAAATACAGGTCTTCGGGGTGGTCAGAGAACTTCACCCTGAGTGATGATGTTATAATGAGGGAGTCGTGTATGAAAATCATTTTTCAGCTCAATCGCAGGCAGGCCACAAGGAGAGGGAAGGTACTAAGTGTGTCTCACTTGAGACAGAAGCCAGGTTCCTTAGGTGATGTTTCATTCTGTTTCATTCATTCATTCATTCATTCAGCAAACACATCATAGAGTACCTTTATAGTGAGGCTGTAGAAATGTATCAGCGAACAAAAGAGACAAAGATATCTCTCCCCTCATGGAACTTCCCTAGTAGAACATTTGAAGGCCTCTTGGGGAACATGCTTAACATCAGACTCAGAAAAGAAGAGGGGCTGATTTGGGAAGTTTCGGGTGCTCCTGCCCAGAACTTATACCTGCTCCAGCCCGAAGTGGGGTATTCTTCCAGGGAGATGCTCTTTCTTTTGAGTTAAACTGTCCTTTTTTCTTTGAGCAATTGCCCTTGGAAAGGATTAGCTGTTATCACTCTCTAGCACCTTAGTGTGAATTTATTTACTGGCTCCTTTTCCTGCCTAGATAGGAGGGCCTCCAGGGCTGCCAAAAGACAGAAAATCCTGGAAAGGCAGCAGCGAGAGGGGACAATTTAGACCAGCATTTTTTTCCACAGAGTGCCCTGGGGCCACCTGTTAAAGAGGCAGATTCCTCATCACCCTTTTGGCCCCACTGAATAGGAATCTCACTCCATTACCTAAGGGCCCCTGCACAGGGCTTCCCACTAAACTGCCCAGGGACATTAAAAGAACTCTTTAGGAAGCAGGCCAAATGGCCTTGAGGTTCTCCAAGTTCAGAAAACTTCTAGTTGCCCTTTCTCCCAGTGGTGACAGCCCCCCACTTCTACTTAGCCTTAGATACTGTACTATCCCTGGTGGGTGCTTCTGGGAGTGAGCCCTCTGTTTTCCTCCCTGACCCAGAGACACAGAGGAGACAAAAGAAGCAAAGAGATCAGTTCTAAGACTAGAATGTAGATGCAAGTGGGGAAAAAAAATGCATGCCTACAAAGCAGTGTTTTCACATTGGGTGGGCATACTCATGGCCATCAAATGCAAACTCCTTCCTCATAGTCCCTTCCGACTTGGTTGGTGGGTCTGGCCAGAGGCCTGCAAATGTGGATTTTTAACCAGTACCAGAAATGATTCTGCAGCAGAAGGTTTGTGTTCCACAGCTTGATACATATCAATCTAATAGGTCCTAACTCAGCAGGGTTACTTCCTTCTGCTGCAGTGCCGCTCTCCTTTCTGCTTTGTCTAAAATCGCTACCATCACAGTCACTAGCAATTTAAAAGAGCAAATGAATAGCCATAAAGTACAGAAGAGGAAAGAAGAGCTAAAGAAAGAACTCTTCGGTTTTTGAGCAAAATTTAGACAAAACGTAAAGGAGCCAAGACGTGCTGGGTTCAAGTAGAAAACTGTTTTCCTTCTGGTCTTCCCTGGCAAAAGAGTCTCAAAGTAATGAATGGCCTTCAGGATGCCAGCCAAACATGGCCTCAGAGTAAGATCAGATCATGGGTATAGCCATAAGAAGCTTTGTTGAGATCCCAAAAGATAAAATACAGTGCCTTACAGATCATCCCAAGTAGACAAAAATGCTTCTACGAATCTTAAAGATACTGTTCCACAGCCCTGACTTGCAGCCTGGATCCCCCTGAAACCTCTACCCAACCCTGATATACAATGTGACAAATGGCTCAGAGAGGTTTAGTCAATCTGCCTGTAGTTACACAGTTATTAGTGGCAAAGGCAGACAGAGAATGTAAGAACACTGACTTCCCCCGACACAACATAAGCTATTGACTTCCTGAGAGGAGATGGATGACCTTAAGTGGCAGTCCTTGACGCCTTTTAGTTTATTTCATACGCATTGCATATTATTTACTGCAATACTTTTTGTAAATTTGACCCTGTTAGAAAATGAATTGAATCAAGGTTGATATTTTATAATTTGCACAGATGATTCCATGAACTATCATGGTTTACCTTCCATCATATTTACCTGCTCTAGGATGATAGGATGGTTTTGGGTAGGGGTGGGAAGGCACAGGACACCAACCCCACTTTCCCCTCCTTTGCTGTCCTTACTTACCCCTAGGCCTCTCAATGTGTCCCCTGCAGTATTCTCCATGGCAGCCCTGCCATTGGAGCTGCCTTTTCACTGCCTCTGTGCAACAAATCATCCAAAACTTAGTGGCTTAAAATAGCAATCATTTTATTATACTCAGAGATTCTGTGGGTCAGATACTCAGGCAGGGCATAGCAAGGATAGTTGCTCTCTGCTCTAGAATATCGGAAACTTCATCTGAAAAGACTCAAAACCTGGGGGTTACTTGTAGCTGGGATCTAGAATCATCTGAAGGTTCTTTCATCTATATATCTGACCCCAGGCTGGAAGGACTCAAAGACCGTCAAACAATCACCTACAGTAGGAAGTCCCTATAGCTTGGGCTTCCCCACAACATGGTGACCTCAGAATAGTCAAACTTCTTACACAGAAGCTCAGGCCTCCACAAGCCTCCTGTGCAAGGGATTTAGCAAATAATGTGGAAGCTGCATGGCCTATTATGGCCCAGTCTCAGAAATCACCAAGCATCATTTCCCCCGGATTCTACTAACTGAAGCAATCACAACTCCCTCCATTCAAAGAAAAGAGACATAGATCCTACCTCTCAATGGCACGAGGGTCAAGGTCACATAGTAGAAGAACCTATGGGCCAGGAGATATCACTAACCACCATCTCCAGAAAATATATTCTGTCAATTTGCCCTCTAGCCACAATTCATATTCTCCTACCCATCCTTCTGTGCTTAATTCAAACCCCCTCTTCCAGGAAGCCTTCTCTCATCCTTGAAGTCTACCTTAACCCCTATTTTCTTTCTGAGTTCTACTTAATATCATAGAGTAGTAGTATAGCTAGCAGGGAGCAATGAATATTTCATTTAGATTAATTTATTAAATCCTTAGGACAACCCCTTAAGGTAGGGGCTATTCCTATCACCCTTTTACAATTGAGGAAAGCGAAGCCCAAAGAAGTTAGATTACTGCCAAAGTCACATAGTAAACAATTGGCACAGGCAGAATTCAAACTCAGGCAATCAGGTGCAGAGACTGACCTCTTCCCCACTTCCCATCTTACTAGTCATAATTCATTTTTCCCTGACCCAGTGCTAGGCTCACCCACACTCTCAATAGGAGATTTCTCAATGGGTGTATATTAGCAAGCCTGCAACCTCAGAAATGAACATGTTCCCATGTGCCAGTATGCACATGTGTGCAACTGGCCCCCTGACCCCAACCTGTGCCAAACCAGGAGTCCAGATGCAATTTTCAGAGTGTGTGAAAAAGCTTCAAGAGAATCATTCTAGGCCAGAGCCCCTTAAGTGGGGCAGGCACTGAGGACAGGTGAACAATAGGGATTTCTACAGTGCCTGCATAAGCACCCCAAAAAGCCAAAGGTAAATTCATTGCTAGATGGAGATGTAAAAAATTAGATGTCAAGATGCTTTTAATTCTGGGCTCTGAGAATCCTGGGGACTGAGTTGAGTGAAAGAGAGAGAGAAATGATTTAGACTCACAGGGGTTTTATGGGCAGTAGGGCCTCTTTCAGCCTGAGCAGGCAGATTGAGAAATCCGTAAACAACCAAGGAGCAAGCCCGGAGATAGACAGCGTGGTCTAACAAGCAGAGGGATAATAGCGCTCAAGTCGAGGGAGGCCCTGAGCCACATGAAAATGATTCAGGGCATAAAAGACTGTGCCTGGGTGCTTTGTATCTGAACAAAAGCATTCCACGTGCACACAGAAGTGGCTTCAGAAAAAGAACAGGTTTTCCTGATTTGCCTTTCTGGCCTATAAATTTATGCTTTGGAACTTTACCTTGAAGCCACGTGGCCCCTGTAAGAGCGCATCGTGGAGATGCAGTGAGGGGCATCCAGCACTAGCCAGGATATTGGAAATTCTTTGCTGCCAACTGTCTGCAGGTGTGTCTTCCCCAGCTCAGGCCAGATGGTGTTATTCTGAAGAAGCAAAGGATGCTGAACGCAGTGACATGACCTCAGGACACAGAAGCAAGAAATGCCAAGGTGGGCAAATAACTTTAGCAACCTTAATACACTACTTAACTCCTTGGGGAAAAATTAGAAGAGCCACCAACGATGTGCCCCTGGCAGCAGATGGCAGTGTGGGCAGCTTTGTACGTAGGGCAAGGGAGGGTTCTGAGTTTGAGTTCCCCCAGAAGCTGACCTACAAATAAAGAAATGAATCCCAATCGTTTACCTGGGGAATTCAAGAAACACTGGAAAGAGAATGGGAAACTGAGCCAGGGAGGGTAAGGCAACCATCCAAGGGTGCATTATCAAGCCAGCTGGTACTGTGGGCAACTGGAGCTTAAACCCACTGGCAAACCAGGAAGCAGCAAGGACAATCTTCTCAAGGTAAATGGAGGACCAGGCTGCCTGGTGTTATCAATCCATTGTAAATGGATGCTTTTGTAAAAATACAATTAAAAAGTCACAGCAATGTCAAGTGGCTATAAACGTTCCTAAAGGCCAACGTTCCCTTTGTATACTTATCTTGAAATACACCAATGATAAACAACAGCTTGTCACTGGTCCACTTGCCCAAACCCTGCTTGGAAGAGCTCTGGTTTGGAACTCACACCTCCAAGTTATACACCCTGTGGAGCTGCACTATTTAGACATCAACTTAAAATGATCATTGACTGAGGGTGTGTAATTCTCCATGTGCATGGGCAGAGTGGGAGTCCGCAGTTTCTAGAAAGCCATCAGGCAAATAGAGGCACAGACTTGCAGTTGGAAGCCAGCCTGAACAGGTTGAGGAAATGGAGTGGGGTATTGACAGTGGCTGTGATAGAGGAGCCCGTGCTGTCACTTGCTCCCACTCGGTTAGCAACATTCTAGAGCCCAAAACAAGGGCAAGGCAGAGGCCAGATGGGAGTACCGCAAAAGTGGGATGGTCCAGACCCCGAAGTCAGGACTTCTGTATGGCTAGTTGTAAAAGAAGAGGGAATATTGAATGAGCTCTTTTTGTCTGCCTAGCCTAGCATTTGAATTCAGCTCTCATCAAAGCAGCCAAGCCATTGTTTAAAAAGAAAAAAAATCCCAAACCACCCTAGTACTCCTTGTCAGCTGTGATAAGACACCAAACATGGAGGGGCTGTTTGGCCTACTCAAGGTTCAGGCAACTGTTTGTTTTGCTCCCATCCGGAGCCTATGCGTCACAGGCCCCTTTTCCTGCAGGGGCCCCAGCAGCTATTTCTGGCTATATGATAAACTCCTGGCCTGCAAGTTGGAGGCAGGAGGTGACTGCAGTCTTGGGAAGAAGAATCCAATGATTGAAGTGACTATCTGGGTGGCCCTGGGGGTCCTCAGACAGAAGCCAGACCAGCCTGGCCTCTCTCCAGCCAGCATCACGCTTGGGAGGGTTCTTTTCAGGGCATAGAAGACTGCCCTACAAGTAATGCTAAAATACTGCCCATCTCAAGGATATATGCCTCCAGACTCCACCTGGTCCTTTCTGTGCACAATTTCACAGTTTCAGGAACAGCTCCGAGGAGAGTGTTACAGGGGCTGAGAGCAACATTTGCCATGTCACACTGCCTGGTCTGGATGCTGACTCTTCTGCCTCTGAGCAGAGTGACTCAGGGTGCCTAAGGTTCCTCACCTATAAAATGGGATTGTGTCCACCCCATTGAGTTGCCAGCATAGTGAGTGGACTAATCTCTGTGAGTGCTTGCAGCAGGGCAAAGCGTAGAGTTAGCAGTCCAGGATCCCAGGCCCTCTGGGAAATGACCAGTAGCAAGTCAGCTGGGCCCCCCTGAAGCTTGATTTCACTGTCGTCTTGCTGATGGCAGCCAAAGAAAGAAGTGTGACTAAAACTGTCCATTTCAGCTGCTGGCTCTACGATGACATGCAGGCCCCAGACAGAAGGCTTCAGCCAACTGTGCTGCTGCAGCCGCTGCCATTTCTCCCACTGTGGCGCCCGGGAAATTTGTATAGCCACTAGGGTTTATGCCTCAGGGGACAGACCCTGCCTGGGGTCATAGTTATTCCCTTAACTTCCTAGAATCATGCTCCTCCCTCCCCATGGTCCTCACACACACTCAACTCTAAGAGGTGCCCAAGGGGATGATGGGATGCAAGCCATTCCTACATTGGGCAGGTTAAATGTCAAAATGTTCGCAAATCTGCTGTTTCCAGCCCAGAGTTACACAAAACCCAGGCCTCTGTAATCATTTCCAGTTTCCTAATCAGTTCACCCTCATTTCCAGCCATGGTTCAGATTGTCAGATAAAACACAGGATACACAGGTCCATTTGAGTTTCAGATAAACAACGAATTTTTTTAGTGTATCCGTTGTTTATCCAAAATTCAAATGCAAATGGAAATCTTGTTTATTTCTAAAACCTCGGAATACTTGTCCAGGGCCACAGAGGGTCTCTCATTATCATCAAAGAAACCTGGTCCCCTTTTGTATCAGTTTAGGTGCCCCAGAAGCCAACACTGAGAAAGGACTTGGACTCAGGTGTTTTCATTGGGAGGTGATCCCAGGAAGTGCAGCAAGAGACAAGGGAAGCGAGGCAGAGAAGGGAAGGAAGCCAGTAAAATGGGTGTTCATGAGGAGATTGCATCTGTGGGCAATGGAGGTTTGATCCTCCCAGGGAACCTTTCAGAAACTATTAATATTTGGAACTTGGCCAAGAATCATGCTACCTGAAGACAGGGAGGTAGGGCATTTATCAACTATCAGGCTGCCATAACAAAATACTATAAACTGGGTGGATTGAACAACAAACATTTATTTCTCACAGCTCTGAGGCTAGAAGTCCAAGATGAAAGTGCCACAGATTCAGTGCTGGGTGAGGGATTCCAATTCCTGGCTTGCAGATGGCCACCATCTTGCTATGTTCTCAAATGGCAGAGAGAGACAACTCTGTCTCATTTCTTCCTTGTCTTATAAGAACACTAATGTCATCATGGGGCCCCCGCTCCAATGACCTCATTTAAACATAATCATCTTCCAAATACCATCACAATTGGGGTTAGAGCTTCAGCATGGGAATTTTGAAGGAACACATTCAGTCCACAATATCTACCAACTCCCATGCCCCATGCTTCGGGGTTGCCCGGGGGACATTACCTCCCCTGCATTTCCACTTGCATCTGTGCTCAACTGAGTATACCCAGGGCAGAGGCTCAGGGAGGCGCAGGTGCTGGCAGTGAAAAACTGTCAGCAGACCGGATGCTGTCTACCACAGCTGTAGGTAAGCAGCTGGGCACCTGAACCCAGAGATCAACTATGGGCCAGCTAGAACACCTGCTTCATTTTCCTTTACTTCAGACTGATCCCTCAATCATAGGTGGATGGAAGGGCTTGCTCAGTTGGCTTTAGAGGGTTGTTGCCAAGATCAGATGAAATTATGTATGTGAAAGAATGTTAAAAACTACAAGGAACTACAGAAATTGAAGGTGTAGTAAGCATTATTTAGTTAAGAAAGGGAATGGGATAGAGTAGGCAAGGAGAGAGGAAAGGGAGATAGAGGGATGAAAAAGGAGGAAGAAAATGGGAAGGAAGGAAGAGAGAGAGGGAGGGAGGGAAGGAAGGGAGAAAGAAGGGAAGAAGGGAGGGAGAGATGAAAGGAGGAGGGAAGAAGGAGGGAGGGAGGGTCAGGAAAATATACTGGTTGCTAACAGCATAGACTAGGTCCCAAGGAGATTAGTTTTATGTACTCAACCAGTTGTTATTGGGCCCCTCATCTTCTTCCAGGCCCTCTTGTAGGTATTGAGGATTCAGGAGCAAACCAAATGCTCCCATGTCTTATCTTCATGGAACCTGCATTCTAGTGGGGGAGTAAAATATATAGCAAGTTTGTAAAGTGCTATGGATAGCAATAAACGGAAAAGGGAGCTAGGGAATGTTGGGAAGAGTGATACGGTTGCAGCTTTCACTAGGTCTGGGAAGGTGTCACTAGAAGGTGGCTTTTGGGTCAAGCCCCAAAGGACATGAAGGAGGAGTAAATCAGGGCAAAGGCCCTCAGATGTGCCTGACTTGTCAGGGGAAGGGCAGGGGAACCGTAGTGGCCAGGATAGAGAAACAATGGGGAGTGGGGAGGGTAGAAAGCAATGAAGTGGGGAGAGGGGAGATGGTGTAGGACCTTGTAGGGCACTTTGATGACTTTGACTTTCTTTGGGAGAAGCTGTGGGCCACTAGAAGGTAGTGGGCAGTGGAGGGCCATGGTCTTATTCACGTTCGAAAGGAGCACATCAGTGAGCTCTGATGGCAGCCATGGGGGGACGGGCTGCCACAGTGAGCTGGGCTTGAGCAGGGGGCAGAACCATGGCAGCAGTAGAAAGGGTGGCAAGCAGCCAGGTTCTGGGTCCGTGTTTTAAGGTATTGCCAACAGGATTTACAGCAAGTGTGGGTGAGAGAAAAAAGTGAAGGATGAATATAAGGTTTTGGACATGAGCAACTGAAAGAACAGAGCTGCCAAACTGAGATTCCCGAGACTGTGGGAGGAACAGGCTCGATCAAGGAGGTGACGAGGAGCTTGGCTGAGTCTGAGATGCTGCTTGGTGTCCAAGTGGAGACATTCAACAGCCACTGGGACAGGAATCAGGCCATCCTCAGTGCATAGGTGCTATTCAACAGCACCCAGGGAGAGGGAGCAGAAAGAAAAGAGTCTAGGCCCCAGAAGGGTCAGAGGTCAGGGAGGTGAGACACAGCCAACAAAAGAGGCTGAGGAGTGGCTCGAGAGATGAGCAAAACCAGGAGAGGATGCCATCCAGGAGCCAGTGAAAGAATAGAGTGACTTAGGGATTAATGCATTGTGGACTGCTGGGGTACCACAACTACACCTCGGTAGGCCCTTGTAGACCCAGCTGCACCTAGGTAGGCCCTCAGCTGCCTGCTCCCTGCTTTTTGCAACACCCCACTGCTCGGGTTCCTGCCCTTGTCTAGGCCTGGCTTCTACCCTCCCCTCTTGAACCATATCTTCCAGCATCTGGCCTGGTCCTCATCCTGAAGCCCCAGAATGCATGCATCTGTCCCAGCTCCATTTGGGTTCCCACCCGGTTCTGGACCCACTATCCACTGCCCTCAAATTAGCACCTGCCATGGTTTGCACCTACACCCACATCAAATCACCTGCTGATGTCTCCACAGCGCCCCCTCCTGGCACAACCCTTGTTTGTGATTTGTGCACTTTGTTGGGTGACAGGTTCCACCCAACACTGGCAAGCCCCATTCTTCTGGAAGCTTTCCAACAAGCACAACTTCTTTTGTCCCACTTTGACCAAGTTCAAAGTAACCCAGCATTACAAAGACATAGTATGCAGAATCCACTAGATTATAAGAAGCACAGACACTCACACACACGCACACATACACATACTATCACCACCACCATCCCCACCCACCATCATCCTTTGCAACCAAATCCATTGCTAAGCCACTCAGCTGTCAACAGCGACTGGGAATCATGACTGAAGAGGCCAAAATTATGTGCGCACATCCCTTCTCTTCTTGCCACTCTGAGGCAGCAAGAGCCCTTAAAAACTGATTAGAACATCCTCCCCTCCTCCCAAGTAAATAAATGCTGGTTTCTGAGGAGGGAGCAGGGAAGGAGGCTGTGAGGCGCTGGGTGGGTTTTTTCCTTGCCACAGCAAACTCTTCACTCATCGGAGGCTGGCTCAGAGGTTTTAGAGGGAAGCAGTGCCATAACTCATGAGATTAAAACATGCCCACTTCTCCCCAGACATGTATTCTATATGAAAATGTGGTTTATGGGCATCAGGTCCACAAATCTAAAGCCCAAGCAATTCTACCTATGACCATCAGTCATGGAAGTTACACTCATGGAGAATGAAAATTTACACGACCACTGTTAGCCCATAACTGGTGACAGAGAGTCCTCCCCACCTCCACCCCAAGAGCCAGGTCTCCCTGACAACAACTATCCTCCCTGTTTTTACTGGCTGGTACCCAGGCTAGTGGCAATGACTCTCAAATGTGAGTATTTATCATGAGATGTTCTCAAGGCCCATCTCTTCTGGTTTGTAGAGAGGGGACTAGATTAGGAATCAGGGGAAAAGGGGTCGATTTTCATCTCTGCCACTTACTACCCATGTAAGTAAACCTTCTCTATTCACCTTGTCTGTGTCAGTCTCCACCTCTGCACACCTGTCCTGAGAATCTCATGTGCAATAGTTGTTACAAGAGTGATCCAGATTCAGTATAGCAGTAATGAAGCTCCTAGGCTCTCAAGTGAGACTACCTTTCAAATTCTGACTCTATCATTTGCTGTGCAACTTTGAACAAGTTACTTAACCTCTCTGGGTCTCAATTTCCTCCTCTATAAAAGGAGATAATAACATTACCTGCCTCGTAGTAGTGTTATGAGAATTAATGGAGTTAATATCAATATTTATAAAGGGCTTAGAATAGAGCCTGGCAAATGGGAAATGCAAAATAAGCATCACATCAAATTTATTCATCCAACAAACATATATTAAGCACTGTGTTAGTCTCCTACAGCTACTGTAACAAGGTACCACAGGTCAGGTGTCTTACAAACAACAGAAGTGGATGGTCTCAGCGTTCTGGAGGCTGGAAGTCCAAGGTCAAGGTGTCAGCAGGGCTGGTCCTTCTTCTGAGGGCTGTGAGGGGAATATGTTCCTGGCCACTCACCTAGCTTCTGGTAGTTGTTGGCAATCTTTTGTGTTTCTTGGCTCACAGAGGCATCGCCCTGATTCTGTCTTTATGTTCATGTGGTGTACTCCCTGTGTGCATGTCTCTGTGTCTGAACTTCCCCTTTTTGTAAGGATACTAGTCTTACTGGATCAGGGCCCACCTAAGTTAAGATGTCATCTTAACTTGACATCTGCAAAGACCCTATTTCCAAATAAAGTCACATTCTGGGGTACCGGGAGTTAGAAATTCAGCATATGTTTTCTGAGGGGACATGATTCAACTCACGACAAACACCTACTAAGAATCAAGTACTCTGCAAGGTGCTGAAAACACGCAAATTATAAAACAGGGTCATGCCTTAGGGAGTTCACATTTGAATGTGGGAAAAATACTTCTATGCATTAACTCAATAAGCATTGTACCAGGGAAATGTACAAATACAAGGACCAGAGCAGGATCCTCTTGGGTTGTGGCACCAGAAGAGGGATTTTAAAAGGTGTCACATGTGTACTGGGCTTCAAGAATGAGCTAGCTTGACATTCCTCAAAGAAGAAACACACGATCAGAGATACAGGACTCTGGAAGCATGTAGTGATTTCCGGGAACTCAAGTCCTTGATGTGGCTGTAGTGTCAGGTGGTACCTGGGAAAGATAAATCCAAAAACATTGTTAAGACCAGATTCCAAAAGGCCCTCACTTCCAGGTTAAAGAGTTTCCCTTTGTCCAAAAAATATGTGTCTCGGGTTAAGGTCCCCAGAAGCAGACAAGGATCCTTGTGAAAAGGATTTATTAAAAGGTATTACCAGGAGAAGCTAGGAGGGGAGTAGGGAAGGATGAAAAGGCTATACTGAGCACAGACCTGCAGAGGGTAGCTTGTGCCCAATCCTGCAGAAAAACTCTGAAGATGGCATAGGTAACACCTCAGAGTCGTCCAGACTGGAGTGAGGGAGCTAGGGGAGTTGGTTCTGGGCCAGATTTGGTTCAGAGCTTCCCTCAGGCTCTTCGAGCTCACTACAGTTGGTGGCAGCGCAGTGGCTCTGTCTGCCTGAGGGCGGTCCCTTAGCAAAGCGACACTGGCTGCCAGGAGTGAAAGCACACTGGGAGCTGATATCCTCACAAACAGCAGAAAGATCTGACGGTGGGGTGCCAAGAGTGGCTGCTACTGTTACGGAAAGTCATCAAAATGTTTTAATCAAGGAATTAAGTGATGTGATCTCTATGTCAGAAATCTAACCGATAATGGTGTAAACAAATGGAATGGCAAGGAAACAGGCTGGTGGGTAGAAGAGCACTTAGGAAACCATGGCAATGGTCCAGGCAAGCCCTTTAGGGGACCCAAACAAGGTGGAAGAGAGGTAGAGGAAACTAGAAGTGAGGGCAGATCAGAGAGACATCTACGCCAGGGACCTAATGACCTTGTGATCTTGAGGGAGAGGTTACTAGTTTCTGTGTCTAAAGGGGTAAGGAATATAAAGCAAGTTCATCCTTAGAAAATAGGAGGGTGGTTTGGAGCGTATTGAGCGTCTATGGGACACCCAGCTGGATATGCCCAGCAGGCTGGTGGAAATACAGACCTGGGCATCACAAATTTAGAAGACATTAGTGTGGAGATGGTAGATGGCAGTAGGAGCCAGAAAGAGAGGGTAGAGTCAGAAAGAAAGATCCAGAAGAGAACACTAGAGAATGCCAACTCTTGGGAGACGAGCAAGGGAAAGAGATGAAGACAGAGCACTAAGACAGATTCAGAACTGGAAGAGTGTGTAGCAGGAGGCAAAGGAGGAAGAAGCTGCCAGAAAGAATAAGTGGTCCATGGCATTTCAAGATGCACAGATGTCAAAGGAGAGTCAGGAATGGGCAGAAGTCATTGGTTTTGACTATTACAAAAGCATTGGTGACCTTTATGGGAACCATGATGGAAGGCAAAACCCCATCGTAATAGGTTGAAGAGGAAAGAGAAGAAATGGGGTAACAATGTAAACCAGTGCTACCAACAGCCTCGTCCAGGGACCAGCAGCCTCGGGATAATTGGGGAGCTAGCCAGAAACACAAATTCTCCAGCCTCATCCCAAACCTACTGAGTGAGAAATGCTGAGGCTGGAGTTCAGGAATCCATTTTGAACAAGTTCTCTAGGTGATTCTGATATTTGCTAAAGTTTGAGAACCATTGATAGATGTAACATAAGAGAAGTTTGACTGTGAACAGAAAGCAATGTGACAGCTACTTTCAGAGGAGCCAGTGTCCCATTAGGATGGAAAATTGGGCACTACTTCACAAATAGAAAAATATATGGGGAGAACCCACAGGTAGCCACTGTTTTTATAGTTAACAAAGACTAGACAATCTGTAGGTTACCCATGGGCAAACTGCTAAAAATGAGTGCCAAGGGGAAATACAATGTCTGTTACTTTTGGAGCACACAATTGTCATCTGGGTGGTAGTTTTCACCTAGATCTCTCAACAACGTTTTACAGAGTAGTGACTGATTGGGACTATGTGTACCCAGTGTAAAACTAACCACCCAACAGGTCGTGAGAAACTACTGATCCTCAGTGCTTTTAGGGGCAGGTAAGTTGACAGGCTCAAGTGAGTTCATTGTGGCAGATCTTGCCATAGAATCGAAACTTCTATTTCCTAACATCCAACTTCATTCTAGTTTTCTACTGCTGTGAAAACAGCCTCTCCAAATCTAGTGGCATAAAACCACGACAATCAGTTATTACTAGCCATTTGGTTCTGGAGACTGGCTGGGCTCAGTGAGGCGATGCTCGTTGTGGTTTCAGTCAGACAGTGGCTGATGCTGGAGTCATCTCAAAATCTACCTCATTTGCACGTCTGGCTGTTAGCTGGAAGCTCAGTGGGGGCTGCTGTCAGGAACATCTCCATGCACTACCTCTGTGTGCCTGTGCTCCCTCACAGCATGGCAACTGGCCCAAGGATGGCATCCCGAGAGAGAGAACTACACAGAAGTTGTGTTGCCTTTTCTGACCTAGGCTCAGATGTCACACAACATCACTTCCTCTGTACTCTATTAGTACAGGCAACCAGAAGGCCTGCCCAGGTGCAAAGGGAGGGAACACAGACTCCATCTTTGCATGAGGGAGAGACAAGTTTCTGGAAGAACATGTAGGGCAGAGAGTATTGTTTTAGCCATTTGTGCAAAATACAATCTGCTACAGGAAATAAATCCTCAGTGGTCAGCCCAGTTATGACCTTGCTCATTGTGGCAGGTAAGCTGCAGTCCGTCTCTAATTACCCATGACCAGGCTGATTTGTCATTCCCATGACCTCCCTTCAGCGGGGAGGTATAGACAGTTGGAAGACAAATCCTTAGAAGGCCTGCATGGCCAAAATACTGTCCCGGGTCCAGCCAGGAGCTCTGGAAAACCCCCCTGGAGAGTCCCTATCTCCTCCAGGAGTTAAGCACGGAAAGGGTGTGGTCACTGGAGGGACAAAAGGAATTGATCAGCAGCCGGAATTACATCACCCCCCTCTTTGTTCATTTTTCATTACTGTTGTTCTTTCTCCTGTGTTTAATTTCTCTCCTTCCTTACTCTCCCCTAGGACCTCCCCCTTGGAGATGGGGTTGGGGGGTTTGATTGATTGGTGCTGAAAGCAGGGAGGTTGCAAGTAGAGAGAGATCACCTTACCCTGGAGATAGTTTCCATGGCAACAGGGACAGGTTGGTGGGAGGGGCAGGCAGATAAGGGCCCCACTTTGGGGTTCAGTGTGCGGTGGAGGTGAAGGCTGGAGTGTTTACAGCGGAGAGAGAAAAAAAAAACCAGCCTGTGCGACTGGGTTAGGAAGTGGAAACATTATTGGAGACAGCTTTGAGGCTGCCCTCTGCTGACCTCTCACCCTTCATTCTCCCCTCTGTGACCACGAAGCAACAACCTCAGCAGCAGCCTCTGCCTGCCATTGCCACCCTCACCCTGACTTGTGGCCCTCCTGCTCATTATTTCCTCAAGGGAGAGCTCTCTCCTCCTCCTCCTCCTTCCTTACACTGCTCTCCCTTCTCTAGCTCAGTCTTGGCTTCTAACCCGAGAGAATCAGCAAAGCCAAATTCTCGGCCCTGCAGGTCATGGGTGGGGGAGATAACCCAGCTCCCTGCAGCAGCCTGAGTGAGGGTGTCTCCAGGCTCAGCCTCCCACTTCTCCATAACAGTTTCCCACTTCCAGCTTCCATTCCTTGGGGGGAGGGAGACCACAGGTCACTTGGAAAGAATCCCCAGGGAATCACCGAAGGCCGTTAATTAGCCCAGAATCCACAGAGAACCCCTATGACCACTCAGGCATCCAGCACTTCCCTCTCCCCACCCACACCTAGCCTTTCAGCACTGTCAGGCCTGGCGTGCTCAGGCGTCAGAACCAGGGCTTGCCCAGCTGAGGGACTCCTGAAGGAAAGAAAGATTTCATCCTTTTCATGTGACATGACTCCTCCTTCCCCCAAGGATAGATCCAGAAATTGACTCTCTCCTCCCTCCCGCCACCACCTTCCCACCTCCCTCTCCTAACTCACTGATGCTGTGGCCCCACATCACACTTGGGTGCTCTCCGCTAGGTTTCTCTACCCACCACTGATTTCCTTCAATGGCACTGAGCAACAGAAACGTCTGGGCCTGGCTCATCCCAGAGTAAAGGTGCCTCCAGTTCCCTGAAGGAGGGTTCAGAGGAGGGGAAGCAAGACAGGAGCTCTCTGGATGTGCTGGCACCCAAGAGGGCTGTAGAGCGAGCACCCTGGGCTTCAACAGGCAGGCTCTCTGACTCGCCCTCTGGGCTGGGGGCCCTCAAGGGCAAGGTCTAGACCAGTGTTTTTAGATCTTTTTATCTTATGGCACACTCAAACTGAGAGTGAAACTTCCGTGGCACACTTAAATTATGTTGAACAAAAAAAGGGAAAAAAAAGAATATATTTACTCTGCTTTGAACTTCTTTCAAAAATAATTTAATTAATGATCTCTAAAATTTTTCTTGGCACACCTAAGGTCCTCTCATGGTACACTGGTTGAAAATCACAGGTCTAGATGTTGTTTCTCTCTGGATCTTAACAATCTTTTCAGTGCTACCATTTAAGTGGACTTAAAAACACATGTTTTTCTTCAACAAGTTCAACCTGGAATTACCATATGATCCAGCATACGTATACCACCCTAGGTATATACCTCCAAAGAACTGAATGCAGACACTTGAGCAGAAACTCGTAATGGATGTTCATAGCAGCATTATTCACAAGAGCAAAAAGGTAGAAACCACCCAAACAGTCATCAATGGATGAATGGACAAAGTGTGGTAAAGACATACAAGGAAATATTATTCAGCCATAAAAAGGAATGAAATTCTGACAAAACTACAACACAGATAAACCTCCAAAATGTTATGCTAAGTGAAAGCCAAAAGGCCACATACTACATGATTCCACTTATGCAAAAATGTCCAGAATAGGAAATCTGTAGAGACTGAAAGTAGATTCGTGATTGCCAAGGACTGGGGGAAAGAAGGGATAGGGAATGACTGCTAATGGCTATAGGGTTTCCATCAGGGGGTCCTTAAAAAGGTTCTGCAACTAGATAGAGGTGACAGTTGCAGAACATTGTGAAATGTACTTGATTGCACTGAATTGTGATTTTTTTTTTTTTTTTTTTGAGACAAAGTCTCACTTTGTCACCCTGGGTAGAGTGCTGTGGTATAGCTCACAGCAACCTCAAACTCTTGGGCTCAAGTGATTCTCTTGCCTCAGCTTCCTGAGAAGCTGGGACAACAGGCACCCACCATGGTGCCTGGCTGTTTTAGAGATGGGGTCTCGCTCTTGCTCAGGCTGGTCTCAAACTCCTGAGCTCAAGCAATCCACCTGCCTCGGCCTCCCAGAGTGCTAGGATTATAGGTGTGAGCCACCATGCCTGACCTGAATTGTGCTTTAAAAAGTCATGTGTATTTAAATCACAATTTAAAAATACATATTGCAATAATGCTGCAACTTTAGGAGCCAGAGCCCCAGAGCAACAGAGTTATCTGCACTGAGGGTGGCCAACAGCACTGGTTTTCCTGGGGTGGTCCCTGCTTTAACAATGAAAGCCCCTCTGTCACCGTCATACCATTGCTGACTCTCTGCACTGATATCCTGCCTCCTCTTGGCTGGGGGAGCTGAGGACAGAGTTGTTACCTTTTCTGAAATAAGGTTTCCTGCCCAGTGGGTGTGCTTCAGAATTAGATGGGACAATAAATAAAAACACCAATCACAGCCAACATTTATAGAGCACTTACCCTAGGCCCTGTTACTGGCCAGTGCTTCAAAAAAAGCACAAGAACCTGCAGAGGGGACAGATTTGGATTCAGCAGGGCCGGAGCAGGCCCTGAGATCTTGCACTTCTAATGAGCTCCCAGGTGATGTCTGATGCTATTGGTCCACAGACCACACTTTGCCAACTGGGTTTTCAGTTCTTTCTGTATGTTAATTCATTCACTCCCCACAACAGCCCACTGAAGTAAGAACTGTTTGCATCCCCATTCTATAGAGAGGGCTACAGGCACAAGAGCTTTGGTGATTTGTCCAAGGTCACAGAGCTGGGAGGTGAGAAAGGCAGGATTGGAACCCAGGGCAGTGTGGCAGCAAAGGGCTTAGTCGTAACCGGTACCCCTTTCTGCAGCAAAGATAATGTGGGCGAAGGATTTGCACCAAGGCTGCCATGGTGTCACCTTTCAAAAACCAGTAGCTATTGTTGTTCTGAGTTGTAGTAGAAGCTGCCTTATCCTTGAGAAAATCATTCATCTTTACAGATTCCTCACTAGACCACAGGGCCTCTAATGTCCTTCCAGGTCTCATCTAATCCATAGGCAAAGAACAGCCCTTCCAGCCAAGAGTTCAGAGCCAGTGTCTTCCTTGTTTTATCTTTTCAGTAAATTATTCAAAACTCCCCAGGAAATGGGCCCCTGGGAAGGGCTTCTCTGCAGCTCTGACTCTGGCCCCCAATCTACAAAGTGAAGAAGCTGAGTCTCCCACCCTCCATTCCACAGGAACCCCCATCCCCAAGGCAAAGCAGAGAGGATGACTTACTTCCGTGTGCGTAATCCAAAGCTTGGCACAAGTGCTCAACAAACACTGGGTACCTCTTAGTTCCCTCCTTCCCTCTGAAGTCTCAGTCTCCCAATCTTTAAAATGGAGATGCTAACACCTACCTGGTATCCCAGCCTACACAGTCAGACAGTAGAAGAACAAGCCTTTCCCACTATAGTGCAGATCTATGATTAAACACCTACTGTGTGCTTTAAACTATGGTGCAGCCAGAGAGAGACATCTGGGACAGAAGCACATCCCTGTCCCCCATCTGGCAGTTTTGTGATTTCCCATAGCAGATGGCTCTACAGAAACCAGGAATCAAGAGGCGGACAGCATGGCACTACTGAGTGCTGTCAGTGACTCTGGCTGGGAGTGGGAGGGAGCCTAGGATGGCTCTGTGAGAAAAAGGGGAAGATAGCTCGATCTGGGCCTTGAGCAAAGTCCAAGAAAACATTTACATCTGCAGAATGGCGAAGGTTTCCCAAGTCAGGGCAATAACAGCTGACAGCTGTCACCCTATCCCTTGTGCCTTGTTCAATGAGTCTCCTGGACAGGGGGCTGGGCAGAGAGGGTGCAGAGGAGGTAAGACTTCCACGGGATGGGTCTGGCCTGAATGGGTTCCTGCAGGAAGGGGCTGCCTTGAAGTGGTCCCTTCCCTCCCAGCAGAGTGAGCCTCTGGAGCCTTTTCAGCGCTCACTCCCCTCCCTCCACACCCCGCCCAGGCCCTCCACAGGGACAGCTTCCAGAGGTCTCCCTGAACCCATATGTGGGTTTTGGCTCTTCCTGTTTTTGGCTCTGCTCAGCGGCGGGGGATTTGAGGGTTGGTTGTGTGATTTGTACAGCTGTCATTAGGGTAATTGCACGATATTTTCCCAAATTTCTCCTGCAGCTTCAGGCTCCGTTTCCAAATTTCCTGCCCTAACAGGGGCTCTGGCGAGAGGGGCTGGCTCTGAGTCTTGCCGGCAGCTGCTAATGGCACCCAGGGGCAGCCCTCCTCAGTATTGCCTGAGGCCATGCAGGACCCAGTATTCCAGGACCAGGAAGAAGGGCAGAATGGGGCCACAGAATTAGAAATGTGGGAGCTTCATAAAAGGCCTCTTAATGGTCACTGTTAATAGTACCCAGTGCATTTCCCATTCTCAAAAAGGAAATACAAATTAACTCATGTCTCTTCTGAAAAAGCAAGGACATCTTCTCACAACACCAGGATTTAGAAAGTTCTTTCACTGTCCTCAAAAAAGGACAAAATCCTGCACCTTCTGAACCCAGCCCTAATTATACACAGAGTGGGTATCTCAAGCTGACTTAGGCAAACGCCCAGAGTGCTGGCATGGAAAGAAAGTAGGGAGGTGTATGGGCCTGCCCCACGTGGGCAATCGGAACACTTTCAGCAGATGAATTAATGAATGGAGGGGTGAAGGAATGCTGGGCACTAATTTGGATCCGACTGGTGAAGGATTACCTCCTTCGCTTCTCAAGTGCATATGCCCACTTGCTTCCCACTCAGCCTGACAGATATTTAATACTCTGGATGGGCTCCTTCAGCCTTCTAAAATGTGTGCACTCACCCCCACCCCCCACATATACATACACAAGCACTTGGCACATATGCACACACCAGCAAGAGGGAAAGCAGCCCCTTTTTTCTGCTCACATGTGGGAGCTGGGGATGAGAAAAGAAAATCCAAGGCTCCAATTCTTTAAGAAAGTGAAAAAGTGCTTTGGGTGACGTTCCCTGTACATGGCTTCCTGGGCCACCCAGGAGAGATTGTCCATGGTGGGCCCTCCGAGGCTGGGACAGCCCAGGCGATCACGGCACATCTGCTGGCTGTAGGCTTCAGGCCATGTTCCCTCTGACCTGCTAGCTGGGGAGTGGGGTGCACCGGGGAGAGCCTCGTCACTTAGCATCGAGTCTGCTTCAACATGATGCCTCCGAGTAATGTAATTTATATTTCATGCACAATTGAAGCAGCTAATGGTGTAATTCTCCAAGGGGGAAACAAGTTGTTATAGTGTTAATTACATTGCAGGCGTGTTCCCTCTCCTTTGCCCCCCAAGTGCTCCAAGGGAAGTTGCCAGGTAGTAACTGAGTGGGTGTCCAAGAACGTGGCTTTGGTGGGTTCCACCGCAATCGGGGCTGAGCAGTGGCAGGAGAGCCAAGGATGCCTTTGTCGTCCCTGTTTGGAGCGAAAGACTTGGCATAAACTACCTGATAGCCTGGGTTTCCTTGTCCAGTCTGTTAGTGAAGTCCTGCTGGGCAGGAGGGTCCCTTCTATGTTGATCAGGACCCTTCCGGGGAGGGTAAAGCTGAGACAATATATTTGAGAAAGGAGATGAAACACAGTCAATACAAACAACTTGGCCTAGAGATTAGCGGCTGATGCTGTACAGTGTGACGGCTGAGCTTGTGGCCTCTGAGGACAAACGGCTGGCAGTGGAATCCTAACTCTGCCATGTATGGGCTGAAAAAACTCTGGGGAAATTATTTCACCCTTGTGTGCATCAGTTTTCTCAACTGTAGAATGGGGATGATAAATTACCAGCTTTATAGGGTTGCAGTGAGGATTAAATCATTTAATATGTATGCAGTGTCTAGAATGCACATAGTGTTGTAAATGTAAGTTGTTATGATAGGCAGAAGTAAATAGAGTCGAACTGTCATAAGGGTCTGGCATTTTCTGTGAAGTGGTAGAAGTACATATTTTTTCTACATTCATGAAAGCCAAATCTACTGAAAAAGGACAAATGTCTTGCTCTTCAAAAAAAAAAAAAAAAAAAAAAAAAAGTGCCTTTAAATGAGTATTTTGTTTTTTTTTTTTTTTGTTTTTGCAGTTTCTGGCCGGTGCGGTGGTGTCCCCCACCCCCAACCGTCAAGGGGGTCACCCGC
>CAUYPK010140290.1:0-29169 GCA_963574355.1 Loris lydekkerianus | reverse complement strand
TGGGGCATCATACACTAGTTTCACAGACTGGTTGACGTTTATATCACACTGGTTAACATAGGCTTCCTGGCAATTTCACAGTTATTGTGTTAAGACATTTACATTCCACATTTACTAAGTTTCACATATACCATTGTAAGACGCACCACAAGTGTAACCAAAATTACATATGGCATTCAATTTATAAGTATTTATTTTTAATAACAGCTATTTTCAAGTTTTACCAAAAATGGTTCTACAAATTAATTTCTTAATAACAATAAATTTTTTAGGGGGTACCCTTTGCATGAAAAAAATTTACAGATATGAAAAATCAATACAAAACAACTATCTGGCTCCACAATATTCACATAAAAAATAGAAACTTAGGCATAGCAATACTAAGGATGGGAAATTACTCTGTGGTGGGAAATTTAAGGGGAGATGATTGGAAAAGAAGAAAAGAAACATTCACTAGACCAATTAGCAACATAAACTTTGAGAGAAAGTGTATAAACCTTCACAGGAGCAAGTACTAAGGTTATATTAAGGACTAATGAACACCAAGGCAGGGCTGAAAGTGCCTCTTTAAAGGTGAAAAGAAGTGCAGATAAGAGAGATAAATGCAGATAAAGGAAATGCCAGTAAGCCTGGGACAAAAGCCTGAGTGACACTGAGAGGTGGTCAGCAGTTTTCAAATCATCCCATCATAAACATTGCTTTTCAAAGGGATTAATATGAATGGAATAGATGATTTATGGAAATTCAAAAGGAAGTGTGACTCTAGAAAGAGTATCTCTCCAGATATCTAGTATCTCAGATAAAGAAAATACTGAGAAGCAAGAGTCTAAAATGAAGTAAATAGATTTATCCTCACGATGGTTTGATAATTTTTCTGGAATGACATTTTCCTCACAGTTCTCATCATGAATCCATTAGTATTCTTAAAATCCTTCCATCATAATATAACTTTCCTTACCTGTGTAAGGAAAATCAGTGTTTTCAATGTAAAATGTGCAACATAATAATATTGCTTTTTGTTTTCATAACTCACAGACTACAGCAAACATATTTTAGGAGAACTATGCACATATCACTTACTCCATAGCCTAAATGCACTGTATATTGAGGAGCACATAAGTAAGAATAGGAGGATGGTTCAATATCCTTACAGGGAATAAGCTGAGTGGAATGTCAATAAGTGAAGAGGCACAGCATTAAAGAAATAGATGCACTGAACACAACTTCAGTAACTTTTCCAGAGTTACCAAAGTTACTCTGGAAAAAAGAAGCAGTAGGTCATTCTGGTTTTTATTTATCAGTAACAAGGTGGCTTTTTAAAAGGAAAAGTTTTGAGCACTCCATGACACACAAGCTAAAATGGAAAGCAGAGTGGTAGGGTAGAAAGGCTTACCCAAACTCTATTTTCACTATGACCTTCAAAAAAGTCATTTAATCTCCTGAGAGTTGTTTCTTCATTTTAATTTTCATTCTCGTATGTTGTAAAGATTATATAAGATTATATTTTAGTATTTTGCTAAAATTAGATGCACACTAAATACTGTAGCACTTAGTACTGCAGTAGAGACACAAATAGTGACTATAGAAGTCAATACTTTCTTTTTATATGTGTTTTATAGGATAAGACTATTATGTTAATTTGTTTCATGTTTATCATATACTGTGGCCACTATAACATTTACTAACAGTTATGTATATGTGTAATAGATGTTAAAGATGCCTCTACATATTATTTGTTATGATAAAAACAAATATTAATCTGGCAATACAAACATAAATTTCACGTAAAATATTTAAGAAAAAGGATTCATTCATTCATAAGCTTGTGAAGAAGCCCCAATATTATCTTTCTGTGATGAACCTTCCAAGTCTTTTCAAAAGTTACTTTTTAGTAATACCAGCTTTTTTGAAAGGGATTGAAATATAGCAAAGATTACTCGTTAAAAATAAAAGGACTTGCATGAAAGGCAGATGTGGCACAAGTATGCAACAGTTTTTACATGGGTAGCAGAATTCAGGGTTTTATATGCTAGTCAGTGCTTTCCTTGGGGACAGAGACATACCCACTCAAGTCATTTTGGAAATTTTTGGAGGCATTAGATTGTTGAAATATGAGGTGGTGCTGCCACATTAGTAGATAGAGAAGAATAACGCTGGACAGCCTGTCTAGCACTGTAGAAATCCTGCAACACAAACTAAATTCTACCAGGTCACACAAATTTGTAATGTCCCACATGGCCATATCAAGTAATTTGAGTCACCAACGTAACATAACTGTGTGTGTGTTCCCATTTATAATATTACACTTATGGAAATTTTATATATAAGTTTAAATAAAACTTTTAAAATTATTATTTAAAGTGTCAAGTCTAAATAAAATAGATCGACTATATTTGGCTAATTAATATTGGAGTTTATTATCTAATAATTTAACAATTTCTCATATTTCTAACCTGTCAACACATTTTAAATAAAATAATACTAGTAAAATTGAATGTAAATTTTTCCAAGAAGCACATTAGTCAAATTAAGAAGAATATAATATCACATTTATGAAATTTATAAGAAAACTGTGTTACTGTCACTGCACTGTTTTAATCTCACTTCAAGGAATAAGTGTGTCATTATTTCTTACAGAATAGCACAAGTCATTATAAGATACATAAAACCAAAGTATTAGGAAAAATTAATTCTTCCAGCTACAGGAGACATTGTTATTTTTATGTTGGAAAGAAGTCCAAATGAAAAACTTCTTGCTTGCACTCCCACCAGCAGTGCAGAAGTGTTCCCTTTTCTCCACATCCACGCCAACATATGTAGTTTTGGCATTTTGTTATGTGAGCCACTCTTATGAGAATTAGATTATCTCAAAGTGGTTTTGATTTGCATTTCTCTGATGATTAAAGATGATGAGCATTTTTACATGTGTTTGTAGGCCATGAACCAAGTATGGAGAATACTTAGGGTCCTAAAAGTAGACCTGCTGTTTGATCCTGCAATTCCTCTACTTAGGTGTATATCCAAAAGACAAAAAAAATCACTTTATAACAAAGATATTTGCACCAGATTCTTCATTGCAGCTCAATTCATAATAGCTAAGTCATGGAAGAAGCCCAAGTGCCCATTGACCCATGAATGGATTAATAAATCATGGTGTATGTATACCATGGAATATCATGCAGCCTTAAGATGGAGACTTTACCTCTTTTACATTTACATGGATGGAGCTGGAACATATCCTTCTTAGTAAAGTATCTCAAGAAAGACGGAAGAAAAAATATCCAATGTACTCAGTACTATTATGAAACCAATTTACAATCACTCACACTTTCACATGAGAAACAGATCACAACTATGGCCCAAGATGAATGAGGGGGAAAGAGGGAAGGGAGGAAAGGAGGGAACTCAGATCGAGGGAGGGTGAATGGTGGGATCACACCTATGGTGCATAATGCAATGTACATGTCGGATCTATTAGTATAGAGTATAAATGTCTTAACACAATAATTAAGTAAATGAGATGAGGTATATGTTAACCAGAGTGATGTAAGCATTCCTAATTCTATATTTAATCAGTACATTGTACCCCATAAATGCATTAATGTATACATGATCTATGTGCTTATGATTTAATAAAAAAAGAATAAATAAATAAAAACTTCTTGCATTTTACTGAGCCATGATATTGCATCAAGAAGACTTGATGAGATTATGAAAAAATGTCAAAGAAAAGCAGTGCAATGAACTACAGTCAAGCAAATTTGCATACAACAGATGAAAGTATTTGGTGTGAGAATGAATCATTATGGGTTATGTACACGAAGATTTAAAAAATCATGAAAAATGTCACTTTGAAAATTACAGAGAATAGATATTGTCAATTCTCAAATCCCTTAAAAATACCATGGAAAACAGATTCTCTTTTCAAATATCACTGGTTGGATACCAGCCGTGATCAGTCTTCAGTGTGGATTTAGCTGCTTCTGCTTAAGATATTCCTTGAATTACTAAATTACATTACTTTGGAACCATTGTTAAGAAATATTTTAAAATCCATGAATGTTGTATTCAGTGTGTCTAAAAAAGAATCTAGAATCAACTATGCATGGTAATAACAAGACCTTGAAATTGGAAATAAGATGGATTTTAACATTTTTAATCATTTGATTATTTCCAATTATTAAAAGTTTGATTCATTAAGTGAGACATTAAACATAATAATTCAATTACCACAAAATAATATGGTGTATCTTGTGAATATATTTATATGTTTATAAAGTTAAATGGGTTCATTTATAAGCTGCTAAAAAATAAGATCAATCTTATAGTTACCAAAATTGTCACAGGATTGTCAACACACATGTAGTGTCTTTAAAATTTGATTTGCATCAAAAATTTATTTAAGCAGTTTCTATTTTTGTAGAAATTAGATCAATTCAAATAGATTGCCTTTATTTAATTGGCTGCTGAAAGGAGAAGATGATTAGATTTCTTTTTAAATTTGGTTTAATTCACAAAACTGGACTGGGTACTTAATTTATAAGAAACAGGTGGAGATTATTGTTAGCCAAAATTTTCTGAAAAATTTAATCAAGCTAAAAACCAGTGTTTTCAGGTACCAAAGTACACTTTAATTAACCTAATTATGGAACATTTTGGATGCTGTTGAGATTTATCCACAATTCTTTGGAAAGAAGCAAATGACTCTGGAATTTCCAACATATTTGATTGAAAGGCTGTCAGGGCTGCAGTGTAATCCCTCCGGCAAAAGTACATTGCTGATGTCCATGTGTAACAGAGGCAGCATGAGGTTCCTTTAACACACTTTGAACGGCATTAATAACACATACAATTTAGGATTCTCACTGAAATACATGAATAATAATTGTTTTAAAATTACATATATGTATATGTGTGTAATTTAATTTTCTGTAACAAAAATATAGGTTGCAGAAATCACATATTGAAATAATGCATCTTGATTATAGAAATGACATATTAAAAAATTGGAGCAATTACTTATTCTTAATCAATTTTATCCTGCCATTATGTTCAGAGCTCTACTACTCACTTTGTCTATAGCAACATTGAGCCATATATATCACTTAAAATGTTTTAGTAACAACATCATAAAATATTAAAAAGCAGAGAAAATTAATTTTAATTTTGCATTATATTTAATAGAACATATCACCAAATTATCATTTCAACCTGTAACTAATCAATATAAATATTATAGAGATAGTCTACATTTCTTTGGTTTTAATATAAGTTTAATTTTATTAAAATAAAATAACATTAAAAATTCAGTTCTTTACATTTTAAATGCTTTGTAACTACACTAGGCTGGGGGTTACTGTGGATAGCACTGGTCTATCTTGCTACATCTACTATCATTAGTTGTCTTACCAACAATTAACAACTATTAATTAGCCAAATACAGTTATTTTAATATCTTGGCATTGTATCAAGCTTACTTTAAGGAGGTACAAGAATGTAACCACTTCATTAGCTCCTTTATTACAGCTAATTAATAAAAAATCATGCTCTCTCTTTTACAGCTAGAGCATATTTATTATTTTGAATCAATATAATGAATAATTTTGCATCAATAATGTGAATGGATGGCTTAGGTTATATTTTCTATAAATATGACTTAGACTTCAGTGCAATAGACTGTCTCTAAAATTCATGTTGACATGTAATTCAAATGTGAGGGTATTTTAAGGTAGGACCTTTAAGAGGTAATTAGATCATAAGGATGGAGCCCTTAGGAATGAGATTAGTGCCCTTCTAGGAGAGGCAGAAAGCTGGCTAGCCCTCTTTCCATCATGTAAGGGTGAGAAGTGGTTAGCATCCCAGAAGAGAGTTCTCACCAGAACCTGACCATCCTAGTACCCTGATCAGATTTCCAGTTTAAGAAGTTTAAGAAATAAATTTCTCTTGTCTCTAACCCAGTTGATCTCTGTAATTGTGTTATGGCAGCCTGAACAGATTAAGATAAACAGTAAACTTTAGAAAATATTTTGAGTCACTGAGCTCCATGACTACAATGATGGTGGCTTTCTTCTGTCTGCAGCAGGAAGAACAAGCCAGGTTTACGGGAGTTTAAAGAAAGAATTGTACTGATAGATTTGTATCCTCGTAGAATGGTTAAACTGCCACAATCAGCTCAACTTTAAGGATAGTGAAACCTTACTGGATATTAAACCAGCTGTTTTTATTTGATTATTCTCTCTCTCCCTCTCTTGTCATCACTCTGTCCCTCTCACATTTTCCATAAGCACGTTAGATGCATGTGTATTCTAATTAAGGGTATAAATCTTGAAGTCAGAAAAAGTAAGAGAAGCATATGAAAATGGATCAATGACATCAATAATAAAAATAAGACAAATATATTCAGCATTTACCATCTTTTAATTGCTGTCTTAAGGGCTTAATATAGAATAAATTAGTTGACATATCTCGGAGCATTTTTTAAAGAATATACAATTGTTTCTGAATTGGCATTTCTTAGCTCAGATCAGTAGTAAGCAAGTAATTTGGGAATTCACCCATCTCTGCAGTTCCTCCAACCTTTGATCTGAAGCACTGTGATATACTGCTTCGTGAGGGAACAAACCACGAAATACAAGCCCGTGCTTAACAGATGGATGGATGCTCCACACTCACATACCCATATACAGTGTAAGGGAAGATTACTACAATTGTGTATTGTGTAGCTTTGACTTTAGCTCTGTTGTTTTAATTTAATAAACCATTGCTGGCAGTCCTTAAATGAACAACACAGATGCATTTATGTAACAGTGCCCCATAACCAAAACATGATGTGGTGCTTAGTTATCTATCCTGTTCTACAATATTAGATTTGTACTAGTGATACATCTGTTGCAAAATAGAAACTGCCCAGAACTGTCTGAGTTAATACTGGCTCCAATCACTCTGTTGCCCTGTGGAGTATTAGAGCATGACAGGGCTGCACTCACACTTCACAGGCAAAGGGCCTCACTGTTTCCAGATGACACAAACCTATTACTCTGGTCCTACATAAATAACTTTTATGTTTTTCTTTTGCTATTACTTTGCTCTTGGCATATGCAGTGATTTGCCTATTAAATTTTATAATTTTCTCACAAATTTCAAAGTTTAATTTTTTTCTTTCTTTCTTTTTTTTTTTTTTTTTTTGGTTAAACTTTAAATCACCTAGGTTAGCTTGAATTGAAAGATGACAGTACTTATTTTCTTTAAATATATTTTCTGTACATTAGGGGGCACTCATGTTTTTAAGGGAACCAATTAAAACTGATTTTTTTTTTTTTTTCCTTTTGGTCTTCATTTTTGAAGCAGCAGCATTATATTCTTACTCTGAAGTGTTTTTCTAAGGAATTTTATAATGGAAAATTTAGGTTACATTTTACTCATTTTCACCTTGATACATAAAGAGTATTGGCTTTTAGAGAAGTGGCTAAAATAGCTCATTTTCAAATGGAAAGGGATAATAATATCTTTTTGAAACTTTTAAGTATTGTATTACTTATATTAAGTTGCATTATATTGATACATATTAACTATATTAAAAGTATATTTTACTTAAATGTTAAACAAATGAATTTTATTTACTGATATTGTAAGAAATTTTTCCTTGGTCTTCTTATCCATAGAAGAAGAACAGTTATTATAATAGGAATTTTTGAGCTTTGTATTAGAGGTCAAATGAAATAATATATAAAATTTAGTTTATACATGAGATTTACATGTATTTTTATTTCATTGTTTTTCACTGTTGATATAATTAATGAATTCTACTTAAAGTTTTTTTTAAATTTCACAATATCAATTATGGGGGTAGCAGTGTTTTTGTTACATGGATATCTTGTATAGTGCTTAAGTTAGTGCTTTTGGTGTGCCCATCACTGGAATAGTGGTCATGTTACCCAACAGGTGAGTTTTTATCCCACACTCACTCTTCCGCCCTCCCACTTTCTTGGTTTTCCCCTTTCATGTCTTTTATATCACTTGGTACTTCATCTGTTAGATCCTACTTATTTGTGAGAGCATACATTTAGTGAATGACATTATTTAATCCTTTTTATTACTGAGTAGTACTCCATGGAACATATACATATACCACATTTTCTTTATCCACTCACAAATTGAAAGTCACTTTGGCTGATTCCACATCTTTGCGATTGTCAATTGTGCTTTAATAAACATTTGAGTGTAGATGTCTTATGATAAAATTATTTTATTTCCTTTGGGTAGATACCCAGCAGTTTTTGATAGAATTTACATAGGAAACATTGAACCCCTTCTAAAGACCCACCAGTAGTTGAGATACTTTTTAATCTATGAATATACTTTCAACTGGCCTTGAAAGTAACACAAAACGGATTCTGCAAAAGGAAGAAATATTTGTGAAGGCTGAAAATGTATACTCAGGTATCTGCCAAAATCTTAACAAATATTTTAATTACAATACCTATCATTTTGTACTTATTTTTCTCACAGTAGTCTGAACATCTTTCAACTCCTTCTTACCTAAAATACTTAATGTTAATTTTGCTAAGCTTGATGAATATACAATGAGGAATAAAATTAAATAATTAAAATACTGCTGTGTATCAGCTACTGCCACAATAATGCTGTATAGCAAACCATTCTAAAAATCAGTGGTTTAAAATAATGGTAATTATTAGTAGTAATAATTAGTAATAAAAATTAATAATAGTAATTAATTTTCATACCCACTCACCATCATGGGGTGACATAGCATGGCTGGTCTTGGATGTACCGTAACATCTAGACTCAAGGCTTCGAACTGAAGAAGGGGCATACCAGATATGTTGAAAATAGACAAAGAAAATTGCTTAACATATTTTTGTCACTTTGTATAAATCTCTTAATTTAGTTATGTCTTTTAATAGCACTAAAGAAGCCATTTCTTCAGTGACATTGTATTTGTCATCAATACTTCTAATAAAAATGGTAAATTGAACTGTATTTGTTGATTCAGTACATCATCCATCACCAAAGCATAAAATTGAAAGGTAGTAGCTTTACTCTCCAAACTTCTTTCTACAAATTTTCCATTTTCTTCAATTCACCTAACTATAGCCTGGTGAGACTAACTGATTTTAGAAATAGCCCCCTTTATTCCAGGACAAATTATATCTACCATGCTTTTTGTACAATTGTTTACTAAACTCATTATCAGTAAATACTTTTTTACTATTAAATATGCTACCACATAGCTAGCTTTTACAATGGACTCCATCTGAGTTGTAACTTCCCCCCACCCAGGTTTAGAGAAACTTTTATATTTATGTACTTTTTATTTCAGAATTAAAACCACAACAAATTGTAACTTAAAAAAATTTTTTGTTGAGAAGACAGACTTTTTTCATTTCTGCTCTTTTGTCCTATGACACAATCCTTCATGTGAATCAAATCTGGAGGTATGTTTTTGCATATAATGCCTTTTCAAATTATAGTCTTTGAAAACCTGCACAAATTCCCTGAAAATTCAGAAAAGTGTCTTACTGTTTGCCTCAACAAAAAAGTAGTCATCTGTCCACTCTCCTTTGGACAGTTTTACTTCATCTGTAATTTTCCCTTTTGGGGGGGGGTCTTTTGAAATGCTGCAGAAGTTATGCCGGGATTACAAAAGTAATGATACGATAAAGAACTATATTTACTTTGATTATGAAAATTAATTGACAGGAAAACAGATAGCAAGGTGTGGGCCCTTCCCCACCTGCGCTACTGATGCAGGGCCAGGCGAAGCCAGTTGTGAAGTCCAGTGTGAGGCGTGTGAGGCGCTGCTAACGAGTGGTAAGTAGCCTTAATATTCAAGTAAGAATGCTTACCTGCCTTCTAAATGACGTTAAGCACCTAACGTCCGATGGTAGGTTGCTACATTATTATTGATAATTGCCGCCTCATGAAGACCCCACCAGCACTCGCAGCCTCTGAGGTGTCAACTCCACACTCAGCTCTCGGAAAGTAACTCGCAGAAAGCCGCCCGCCTGTCGTAAAACAGCAAGCGCGCATGCGCACGAGTAATGAAATGACACAGCTGCTCCAGGTCCTCTCAAGTTCCACACACACACACACACACACACACACACACACACACACATATCAAACAAGAAAAAAATCTCATAATGTTGGAAGTCACTGTGATTATGTGTTGGGCCACATTCATAGGGATCCAGGGCTGCGGGTTGGACACTCTCAAAGGTAAGTAGTTTGTTAACAAGATGTGTGTAGTAGGATTCGAGGGAAAAAATTCTCACTTCAGGGCTTTCGATTTCCATATGTAGAAACCTCTCTCTTAGCTCTTGGTGAAATGTTAGGCATATCTCCTACTTCTTGTGCCAATTTGACGTAAAAAAGCAAAACTCAAACTTTAATGCTGCTCAAATCTTTCCCACTCCATAGGTGAAGGGAGAGCCTGCTCAAGTGAGGCTCAGAAGTGTGCAGCAGGCGAGGGGTTAATGTTTGACATTCTCTTAATCCATTTACTCGCTTACTTTCTTGTAGCTGTACTTTTGGAAGTGTGTGTGTGTGGGGGTGGTGGTGGTTTGTTTTGCTATTTTAAGGCTGAAGAAAGTGGCGGAGAAGGCAGTCACCAGAAAACTCTTAAAATGCCTTGTACGAGTACATTAGCCCCCAACTCTTGTGGCACCAGGTTTCATGGAAGACAATTTTTCAGGACAGGGGTGAGGTGAGGGGTTGGGGAGGCGGAGCTCTGCGGCCTGGTCCCTAACACAGGTCTGCTGCTCGGGACCTGGGGAGGCAGCGGTCCTAATTAATATGGCATGGGATTACTTTGTGAGGTAAATGTAGAATTGTCTGCTTTTCAGATGTGAAGTATTTAGTGGGTTTTGTATGTAGAGTCAACATACAATCCTTTGGTTCCAGTTGCCAACAACCCCCTTTGATAGATACTTTAGGCTGGTTGGATTAACTATTCCTGCTGCTTTCTAGGGTGAAAAAAAAAAAAAAAAAAAAAAAAAGAAGAAGAAGAGCTAACACAACTTTTCTTCATCTGTCTGGGTTCTCATGTTCTGGATATGATTGAACTCTAGCAATCAGAACCATATCACACAAAACAGGAATAGAACAGTGACATCTATTTTAACAAGGCCGTTTGTAATGGAAGCTAAGTAGAATTTTCCAATGCAAGATGATGACATGTGCTTCTCAAAATTCTTGTGTTCTACTGTGTTATTGAGGTAGGAGCAAAAACACCCAGACACGCGGACAGATGCAAATTAAGCACCTCCAGCAGCACCTGACTCGTGGGGACCAGGGAAGGTAGAGGGAGGGAGGGATACCGTGCTTAGGATAGAGCGCCACCTATCGATACTCGCTGCTTTAGCCTGTGTGTACTTAACTGTGTCTTCGGATGCCATTGCTTGGTATAAAAGATTAACACTCTGGGGAACATTGTTATAGACCGTTTTACACTATGTTCTTCCTCATCATCTTATTTTTCACTCATATGTAATTTAATTCATGTAATGGAAACATGCATTGTAGCAGACGGGACCCTAGTAGCGACTTCCTGATTTGTCAGGCGGCTTCCTGATCTTGATAAGAGCCGCAGTCGGAGTTCATATTCCACGGAGTAGCTTTGTCCCATTCCTCCCAGCTCAGGCTTTGTTCTCCTTCATCAGCCCTTCCAGAAATTCTGTAAGTCTTAATACCCTGAGATGAATCCTCTTCCGTTTAATTAGCTAAGTGGGATCTATTTTTGTTTGTTTATTGAATATATACATATACCTATTTATACATATAGAGTAAATATTGAAAGGATATGTGGAAGGCCAGAGTCTCTTGAAAAAAGAGAAGGTTGAGATTGCTAAACTCATCTGATTGTGTTTGAAAATAGTAAATCCCCATTCTATTTAAATCCTAGAATTAAACATCAGAGAATGAATGGACCACATGGTCCATAGTTGTGAAAGAGGTACTTACATTGTTACCTGGAGGTACCTAGAATGAAGTGCTTATCACATAATGCAATATAAATTGTGTAGTAAGCTGGCTATTTTTTGTTTCCTTAGCTGACTTACAGAAAAAAAAAATAATAAGCTTAGAGTTGTAAAAGTATTCCTACTTATTCCTCAACATTATCAGAGGATTGGAGATCTCTGGTATCTCCTAGTAGAATCTATCTTTTGAAGGTAAAATACCATCGTACAAAAATCAGAAACAGAATCAAATCCTATGGGTTGCCAAATTATAAAATAAGATTAAATCATAACTTTTCTATACATCTTTTTAAATTTAGAGCATCTATTGCAAAAGAGTGGGACTCTAAGATTAATACAGGGTACTTTCATATATTCAGATATTTCTTAGGACCTGAAGTCTAAGTTCCACTGAACCTTTCTTGTCAGCAGAAGCAAACCCTCCCTATCTGGCAAGGTTATGCCTGCCTTGTCTGAAACTCTAATATCTAACTTGAGATAGTTGACATACAAAGGAATATTACACCCAGTATATTATTTTTACACCTGAAAATTTTTGTTCAATGAAATATTTTTCAGAATTATGTATATTGTCTTATATATTAGCAAGTTTTTACATTTATTGCTGAATCATATGTTTTAAATGAATGCACCATAATTTGATTATTTATTCTCCTGTAGATTGACATTTGAACTAGTTTCGGTTTGGGGCAATATAAATAAAGCTACTATGAAAAAATATAAGAGTCTGGCTGTTCCAAATCATTGCCAGTGCTAAGTGTTATCAGACTTTTAAATTTTAGCAACTTTAATGAATCTGATGTAGCATCTCATTGTAGCTTTAAGTGACTTCTTGATTACTAATGATAATATTTCATAAACTTACTGCCCATTTTTATTTCTTCTTTTTTTGAAGTGTACATTCAAGACTTGGCCTATTTGTTTTAATTGGATTTACTTATTCATTATCTTACTAAATTGCAGGAGTTCCTTATATGCTCTAGATTTTTAATTTTATAATGTGATTTTTATGAACTACAGTGACTCCAACATCACAAAGCTCTTCTCTAATATTAATAGAAGCTTTATATTTAAGGGCTATTTATGTTATTAGTCCTTTATGATGGGATAATAATCATAAATCACAACAAATTCAATTAAAATAAGTTGTATTTTACTTGTTATTAAAATTTATACTTTTGTCTTCCTTTGGTTCATTTTTCTTTGTGTATCACTTTCTTTTACTATCAATTGTTCCTTATCAACCAGTGTGCTCTTTCAAAATTTATTTCTTGAACACTACATAATGCTGGATCTTGCTTTTATAAATCCATCCTGAGAATTTTTATTTTGGTAAATGAATTTAATTCATTACATTTATTGTAATTAATAAATAGACAAGGCTCAGTGCTCGCAGCACAGTGGTTACAGGGCCAGCTACATACACCGAGGGTGGCAGGTTCGAACCTATCCCAGGCCAACTAAACAACTGTAACCAAAAAATAGCTGGACATTGTGGTGGGTGCTGGTAGTCTCTACTTGGGAGGCTGAGGCAAGAGAATCGCTTAAGCCCAAGCGTTTGCGGTTGCTGTGAGCTGTGACCCTATGGCACTCTACTGAGGGCAACATAGTGAGACTTTGTCTCAAAAAAAAAAAAAAAAAAAAAAATCAATAAATAGACATAATTTTCTTCAGCAGATGTGCAAAATTTATATGTTTGATTTTTTTCATCTCTTGTATCTCACTGAGGTTTCTTGACATAATGAAAATTTTCTTCCACTGAAAACACTTTGTATATATTCGTTTCCTGATTGTTCACTTTCTACCCCAACGTACAAAACCATCATTTTGGTATTATTTTTAGTTTTAGTTGTGTGGTCCTTTGAACATTTTTGTTTACTGTATACATATGCAACAGTACCCTGACATACTGTTATTCACCCTGCCATACTGTTTTTCTATTAGCATCCTTTGAATTTATTTCTATTCTTATTTGGCTTTTTTCTTCATGTATAATTTCAGGTAGATTCTTTTGCTTTAAAATTTTGAGAGCTGTGTGATTGAAAATACTTTTATTTTGTCTTTTTTTAAATTAGAGTTTACTGGTGTAAAATACTGGTATTAATTTAGTTAAGTCATTTTTCTTTAATAATTTGAAAATGATGCAATGTTTTTTCTCTACAGTGTCAATAATTCCTTGTGTAACTCCTGTTCACGCATTCTGCCTTAACTCAGCCCCCTGCAGCAAATAATTATCCAGTCCAAAATGTCAACAGTGGCACTGCTAAGAAACTATGATTGATTAAAATAACATTTACAAAGGAAATAACTCTATTATGTTAAAACTAAAGATAAACTGTAAGCCATAATGCATTAAAAATTATCTTTTATTCATTTATTTTGAGACAGTTTTGCTCAATTGCCCAGGCTAGAGTACAGTGACATCATCATAGCTCACTGTAACCTCAAACTCTAAGGCTCAAGCCATCCTCCTGTCTCAGCCTCCCAAGCAGGTAGGACTACAGGCGTGCACCACCATGCTTGGCAACTTTTTCTTTTTTTGTAGAAATAAAGTCTCACTCTTTCTCAGGCTGATCTGGAACTCCTGGCTTCGAATACTCCCCCTGTCTCAGCCTCCCAAAATTCTAGTATTATAGTTGTGAACTACCATACCCAGCCTATCTCTCTATATTTAGGTATTTCTAGTATCTACCATATGCTTTTATGTATAATAGTATATGTATATGTAATATATAATTAGAGTATCATTTTTACCCATTCTATTTTGAGCATTTTCCTCTAACTCTGTATCTTCTTTAAGAATACAAACTTGATATCTTATGGAAGTACCATAATGAGTTTAACAGAGTTATTTTTGTTGATTATTTTATTCCCTCCTTTTTTATAGTGATACAAGCCTACAGTATTTAGATATGGCTCTTATATGATGTGTATAGATTTAGTATTTAGAACAATCTGACAGCTTTTCTATCATTTTGTATTATATAATTGGCTTTTTAATATTTCTTGTTTCCTCTCTTTTTATACATTAACTCTCTTTCCTATTTACCCACTAATTTGTAATTTATTATATTATGGGCTATCATTATACTATTTTTAAACATAGTATCTAAAATATATTTCTAATTATAATTTACTTTCAAAATATATTTATCGCTTTTTCCTTCCTAGCTTATATTTGAGTGAAGTTATATAAATTCCAAATTCATATAAGAATAATTTAGAAAAATGAGTTAACAGATTTCCTTAGAATTTTTATATGAAAAATGAAAAATGGATTTTTTAATGGCAAATATACTGAAAATATCTCCTCTATGTAATGTAATCTCTTTTAACTTTAATTACTAGATAATTTTTATAAGCTATAGTCATAAAATTTTTTATATAGCTCAATGTCCTGGACTATGTCACAGAAAAATAAAAAATATAAGATTTAAAGATAGTTTTTTGTATACTTGTCTTTAAGAATAACTTTACTTTTATGTTTCTACTTTAACTATGGATATTGGTATTATGTATGTAAGATTCTGAAAAAAAGAGGAGACTCTATTCTAAGGAATATGGGATCTCTTTTAGAAAATATATTATTTTATTTTATTTTGTCTATATTGTTTATGTTCAGTTTCTATCTTCTGCTTCTTGTTCTCTTTCAAATTACTATTAATTTATATATGCTAGTGAATAAAACCCAATGTACAAATTATTGTTCTTTAAATTCTAACTTTTTAGCAAATATAATCCTTTTAGTGGGTGGAACTTTACTCTTCATTTCCTATGAGGAAAGTATTCTTTGGCCAAAATGAATTTTATTTTTGTACATACTATTTTTATCTGTCACAATAGCCACAATTAAATTTTGATAACAGTGGCAATGGTAAAATATAACTATATTCTAAGTAATAATGCCAGATTTAGATTGTTTGTTTTTAGAAACTGTATTGGAATAATAATTCAATTGAGGATAGTAAGACTTAAGAGTACATTAGATATTTATAAAATAGGGGAATATTGTAATTATTTCCTTTAATAAAGGAAAGTTAAATACTCTTGTGTTATGAATAACTAAATTATTTATGAAACTATAGTATGCATTTCTCATAAATTTAGTTTATACATTGTCCTCTTAGGTAATGCTGTTGTTAAGTAGCACTGTGGTTTTTCACATTTATTTCCTGACTGATGAGAAACCAGTTGTCTTTAAAGACTAACCAGTTACATACATTATATTACTATAAATTTAAGGAAAGGAGAACAAGTTTTCCATAAACATTTAAATTGGGGAGAATTTAAATAATTTACATAGGAAAATAAGAAATAGTAGTGCACACTTTCCACTATTAAACATAGTACACAGTGTGGTCTAGAGGAAGGTGAGTGTGGTTGGGCTGAAAAATAAATAGTAGTGCACCCCCTAAAGTATGTTTTAAACTTAGCATACTGCCCTCCTAACAAATAAAAATTTAATTTATGTGGGTGCCAAGAATACCCTTTCGTTAACTATACTAAGTTATATTTTTATCTATACTTGTGTTTTAAGAGATGTAAAATAAGGTTGCTTTTTTAGCAAAGCTTGCATTTACCATTATTTCTACTTGTATCACAAGAATCCCAGGTTCTTAAATACTGAGAGACAGTAGATGTCTTTATTTATTTATTTTTATTTATTTATTTATTTTGCAGTTTTTGGCTGGGGCTGGGTTTGAACCACCTCCGGCATATGGGGCCAGCACCCTACTCCTTTGAGCCACAGGTGCCACCCCAACAGTAGATGTCTTGAACGTAACTTCAGATGGAAGAGCAAGCATAGGCTACCAAAGCCACCATAGGGCTTACATAGGGTGTGTGGGCTCCAGGTCGCCACAGTTGTCAAGAGGTTAGATAACCAGTCCTACGGATGTATAGGAGAGGGAGGGAGACAAGGGGACCTGCATGGCATCTTCGAGGCTGATGTGCTCTCAGTGCTAGAGGCTGGGTCAGTGTCCTTAAATTGCACGGTCCCTCCTACAGTACAATTGTTGCTTCTTTGCAGAGAACTCTTCAGTTCTTGGGTAAAGTCCATTATAATTTTCTGTCATAACTTCTTGTATTAGTCCATTTTGTGTTGCTATAAAGGAATACCTAAGGCTAGGCAAGTTATAAAAAAAAGAGCTTTATTTGACTTCAGGTTTTGCAGACTGCACAGAACTGCGGCTCCAGGAACTGCTTCTGGTGATGGCACATGGAGCTTCCAGTCAAGATGGAAAGCAAAGCAGGAGCAGGAGAGTTACATGGCATGAGAAGGAGCAAAAGAAGGGGAAGAAGGACCACAGCCTTTTAAAAAAAAACAGTTCTCGTGTGAACTAACAGAACTCACTCATTACCGTCCAGATAGCTTGGAGCCATTGGTGAGGGGGCCACCTCCATGACCCAAACACCTCTCACTGGGCCCCACCTCCAACACTGGGGATCACACGTCAACATGGGATTGGAGGACAAACTTCCAAACCGTATCACTACTCCTTTGCTTTAGCCCACTTCTACTTCTCCAAACTGCTTTTTCTTATCTGATTTTTCTTTACTCTTGCCTTAGTAGATATAAACTATTTACTCATCATGGTTCTCGCCTGAGAGGTGGAAGGTCATCTAGGAAATTGGCTGGTCTATCTCTTACGCTGATGACATCATACGTTTTTAAAAGCAGAGACACTCAGCTTTCCAAGAGGGAGATCTAACCCCCCTGGCTGGCATTCAAGAATCAACCTGTTTATGGGCCGGCGCCTGTGGCTCAGTGAGTAGGGCACCGGTCCCATATACCGAGGGTGGCAGGTTCAAACCCAGCCCTGGCTAAACTGCAACAAAAAAATAGCCAGGCATTGTGGCAGGCGCCTGTAGTCCCAGCTGCTTGGGAGGCTGAGGCAGGAGAATCACCAAAGCCCAAGAGCTGGAGGTTGCTGTGAGTCCTGTGACGTCACAGCCCTCCACCGAGGGCAGTAAAGTGAGACTCTTGTCTCTACAAAAAAAAAAAAAAAAAAAAAAAAAATCTACCTGTTTGCCACCACCCTACTGTTTGTGGAACACTTTCCACTCCTAAACACAGTACGCAGTGTGTTCTAGAGGAAGGTGAGTGTGGCTGGGCTGAAAAGGTGCTGAATTTTCCAGCCACTATCCTTTACTTAAGCAGTTCTCTCTGCTAGAAATGCTTCTCACTTCATCCTCAAGCTCCCTCCTTTTGGAAATCTTTTAAAACATTAAAACCAGATTCAAATGATAAATTCTTTAAATGTTCACTGATACCTCACAATCACTATTTATATCCCTCACTTTGAGAGTTCCTTCAGGATATTTCATTATTTTTTAATTGAGGTGTTTTATTCTTATAGCTAATTTCCTATACTGGATATTGAGCTTGCTGGGGTAGATTCTGTACCCTATTGTTTCTTCATATCATGGTAACTAGCAAAGTTATCTGGAACATAGTAGGCCTCTAATATATATTTTCATTGAAGCTTATGATACATATTTATATGTATAAAATATTAAAAGTAAATAAAAACTAATTGTATTTTTTAGTGTTATTTCATAATAATCAAGTACTGCTACGTATTTAAAATGTCAGGTCATTTCCTCCTGAGATAAACTTGGAAAGCACTGTTGTTAGGAAAGGCAAAAATAGTATAAAACATAAGACATAAAATAATTATATTTTGGGATTAATAATACGCTGAATAGGTATTATAAATATATGCTATTACTGGATAATTATATCTTACTTAAATCCAATAGAACTAAATGCTATCCCTTATTTAAAAACAGTGAGAGATTGGATTTGGCTTATGGAATTATGTTTAAAATTATGTTATTAAGTTTAATATTTTGAAATGACAAAAAATCCTTTTTACTTGGAGAATTTTTTCTATTTCTTTCTCTAAGATGCTTGGCTTAACCCCATACTTTCCCCTTTTACCCTGTATTATTATTAGTGAAGGCTATATCATTTTTGTTTTATTAATGTTTAAGCTCCATCGTTAAAATATTAGTGGTTAAGTTCTTAATTTTGTGTCTATTTTTTGAGGCATTGTGAATGTGTATGTGTATCATACACACCTCAAGTAATATTTTAGGTAGCAAGATAATTTAGTATTTGGTAAAGAAATTTGTATCAGCACAAAAATGCACAACCGTGGGGCTGAAAACAAGATGAATTTTATTTGCTTCGAGATAAATGAAGAGAGGACAGGGTGATATTAAAGATGTGTCAGAATAAAAATTGACTTTAGAAACAATATGAAACTATATAGGAAGTGTTAAGGGCAAATAATGTGGAGAAGGCTGATTGGCAAGTTAAATTCCAGCTCCAAAACTTACAAGATGTAGGGTCTTTCCATGTTATTCAGTATCTCTATTCTTTAGTGTCCTCTTTGGGAATGTATAATATTAGAAGCTACTTTTCTGGTACCCAGTCCCTGGGCCACAGACTGATACTGGTCTGCAGCCTGTTAAGAATGGGGCTACACAGCAGGAGGTGAGAGGTGGACATGTGAGCAAAGTTCCATCTGTATTTATAGCTGCTCTCCATCACTTGTATAACCGCCCAAGTTCTAATGCTGCCCCTGTTACATTACATCAGGGGCAGCATTAGATTCTCACAGGAGTGTAATCTCTACTGTGAACTGTGCTTGTTAGAGACTTAGTTTGCATATGCCTTATGAAAATATAACACTTAACCATCGGAGGTGAAGCTGAGGTGGTGATGCCAGCCTTGGGAAGCACCTGCAAATACAGATTATCCCCTCCCACCTGGATCCATGGAAAAACTGTCTTCCATGAAACCAGTCCCTGGTTCCAAAAAAGATTGGGGCATGCTGAGCTACTTCAGAGGGTTGTTCTGGTAGGTTATTTACAGTAAGCACTTTAACCTCCCCATTTCTATGGAAACAATAGATATTATTATTTCATAAAAACACTTTCACTATTCAGAAACATTAAAAATTCCTTACACTTTGTGTAGAACTAACTCTGTGCCAGGCATTGGACACATGATAACCTCACCTAATCCCTTCAATTCCTCCCTGCCAATAGGAAAGCAGTGGTGTATTCAAAACAAGCAATGTAAGGAGAACTGTTAGCATAGGACTAGCATAGTGGGGGCCTTTACTAGGTTAGGCCCAAAGGAACAAATGGAAAGAGGTGTTAATGGCACCTGTAGTTGTAGGAATAGTGTTGCCAACCTGAAGTTGTGGCCTTTGGTTGGTGGGTGAAACCAGTCTGTAGTAACCTGGAAGGAAGAAAGGAGAATATGCAAATACCCTCACCTTAACCCCCACGGCCTCCAGATGGAGGCTAGAAAGCAAGGGAGCCCATTTCAGATGAGTAGGCTGCCCTGAGCACAGGGCAGGCTGGAGCTACGTACAGAAGGGAGTCTAATGGGCAAGCATAAGACACCCTATGCAGTAGGAGCTATTGTACTACTCAGGTAGTAGGAAATAGAGTAGTGAGGAAATAGAGTCAGGACGGTTAAGTGATTTGCCCAATGCCTCTGCTACTAAGCAAGTGGCAGACTCGGGGTTTGAACCTAAGTGGTCTGGTGTCAAGGCAATGGTCCTAAACACTGTGCCTGCAACCTAGCATATGTCTACCGGAGGTTACACTTGACAGAATCAAAAGCCACATTTATCTTTCTGAGAAGAGTAATCTCAGGAGACAGAGGAAGTCATGTGTAAGGTATGGCTGCTATAAATTTCTTATACTAATAAGAAATAACTGATTGAAGAAATAGAAGTTTTAGAAAACGGGAAAAGTGGACCTTTGAGGTTCATAAAAAATATTAAGTGTAGGATAGAGCAGGGTGGTTATGAGCTCCCAGTGGTAAAAAAATTTTGACTAGAAATAGATGTTTATCAAACTTTAAGTTTACAATTAAAATTAGAAAGAGGGATATTGGAAATAGTATAAATGAGATAGACGTAAACATTAAGGGTGCTCATTTTTATCAACATAATAAGGTACTTTATATTTGAGTGAGATATAATAATTTTCTATAATTATATAGGAAATTTATATCAGCACAAAAATGCAATTATTACATGTAATAATTTCCTATAATTCTAATAGGAAAGCAAAGGCACGCCTGTGCTTTGGACTTGGCACAAGAAGGAAGCTTGGGAGGGAAAGTTAGATGGCTTAAAGAAATCCACTGTATTCTTTGAGAATAAGTTGCCATTTTCCTTCTAACTTCTGTTAGGAACTAGTAGTCTAAAACTAATCATGATAACGGGGGAATGAATCCCAAGACAGTTAGGGAGATGGTTCAATAGAATTGAGCCATATTAAATGAGTTTAAGTCCTCAGCTCCGGATAAATTACCTTTGTAAGGACATTTCTACTGTTTTCAACTTTTTCAGACTCCACTCAGAACATTTTAACACTATGTCTTAAAGCTGTATCATTTTTAACTTGTAAAAACTGTTCATCCTCCATCCGCAAGCTTGCTGCTATTTCTCCGTTATTTTTAATCTTGTCTCTTAATTCACTTGGTTTTCCTAGTCACGTGTTCCTCTCCCCTCGGGAACGGTATGGCCTCATAGTCAGCTGTGTCTTTCCCACTTGATGAGTCTATAGCCAATTGTGTCAGGTGCTTCTGGCAAGCATTCTATTTCTCAAACCTCCCAGGTCCTTTGCAATCCCACTCAAGTAATTCCAGTTCAGTCCTTAATTGAATGTGAGAACTGCCTATTGTGCGCTGTGTACTGGGAAATACAAAGGTGAATAACATGCTGCTTATGCTGAGAAAGACCTCCTACTTTAGCCTGTTTCCCTCCCAGATTACTATAGTCACATCTGTTCTTGCTTGCTTTTACTCATTCTCATACTAGTCTAATTTATCCTACAGGCTGCCAACAGTTACAGTCCACAAATACAGGTCTGATCAGTCACATCCTAATAAATCTTCACCCGTGCCTCTCTTAAATCACCAAAATTCCATTACAAGTAAATAAACAATATGGAACTTGTTTTGAATTTACGTTTCTTATTTTCTTAACTGAAAGTGCTAGGGAGTAGGTGGTGAATACAGAAAAAGAATAGTTATCTTCTTTTGTAGGAAAATTATCTGGTTGTCCTATGCTGATAGGTGATGAGAAAAGAGAAGCTCTGAGAAATCTTTTTAAGGCTAACATCTAGTTTATGAAGTTGGAAACAAACATATCTTTTTATTAATTATTTTAAGGTACTATGATTCTAAAAGTTTTACAAAAGAAAGTGAGGCTATAACCTTCTAAAATTAATTATGCAACTATTTAATAGGATATTTTTAAGCTCACTTGTCTTTTAAGAATGCATAAAACAAGGAGAAAATAAAATAGCAAATTGCTGTATTATAGGCTAAACTATAAAAGAAATAAATGCTTAAGTAGTTTCTTTCCTAGCACTCTTAAAAGCCCCTTTTAAATTCTGTAATAAAATTATCATTCCACGAATTTAAATACTCTAATGATGTTAATGATATTAGATTCAGCCACTTTCATTATTTCTATTTAAATTTCACTAATTTTAAGAAACAAAAGGGAAGACAAGACATGCACTGACACACACTGAGTACTCATTTAAACAAATAGTATAACCTCTCAGGAGTAAGCTTTTCTCTCCCAAGAGGACTCCACGTAGGGTATTTCTAATTATTATAATTTATTAGACTTAATAATTTTACTCACAACAGAATGAGACAGTTAAAATGTCATTTCACAGATAAGGAAATTGAGGCTTATCTCAATAAATACCTCAATAAAATTATCCCAATATAACTGAAATAATTTGCCCAGGGTCACATTGGTATTAAGAGCTAGAACTAGAATTTCAGCCCCAGGTTATTTGGTCACAATATACATTCCTACATCTTTCCATTTTGCACCATTCTCCCAATCAATATTTTGACTAGACTATTTATCACTGCAAATATTCCAAATCCAATTACAAAAGCACTCAAGGGTGAGTTAAATCTTGGCCTCCAAATGCTACTCCCTGGGAATGTGGTAATGGTCCCTCAAGAGCTATCTTGATTTATCTTTCATCTTTCCTTTTGGCTTGTTTCGGTGGGTTTAAATGCTGCTTCCACAAATATCTTCCTGTCCTATTAGCATCATTTTTTCTAAGGTTTCCTTATGCTGGCAACAGCCTCCTTCAGACTCATTTTTTTCGGTACTGTCTCTTGTCCGTGTTTCTTTAGTTTTCTCTGCAGAACTTATGCTTCACTTTCACCCTTTGCTTTTCACTCTACAGTCAATGCTTTTGCTGTAACTTTGCTGCTGCAGTTGTATTTTATTTTGTTTCCCGCCATCATGTAAAGATCCTTCTTTTTCCTTTAAAGAACTTGATAGTTCGACTGAAACATTTTATTACTAAATCCCATGAGTAAAAAAAAAAAAAAAAAAAAACTCTCCAAAACAACACAAATGTTCTCACGTGGCTTATTTTTTAACCCTGTAAATTTAAACTACCTTTTGCTGAGAAGAATATTTGCATAAGTCATTCAAAGATTATTAGAAATGCCTGGTGAATTAGTAAATGTGCTTTATAATCCTCTGCTGTCTGCCTGCACTTACATGAGCTCACTTGACACAAAGCTATATATAACGATGTTTAGAAAATTATAACAAGCTGTTAAATAATTGTTATGATTTGAATACATCCCTTCCAAAAATAAGGTGCTTAAACTTAATCCGTACTGTGGTGGTATTGGGTGGTGGGCCTTTGGGGACGTGATTATATCTTGAGGGTGGTGCTCTCATGAATGGATTACAGCTGGAGGTAACTAGCTTAGACTTCTTGTTCTTTAGCTTTTTTATCATTTGAAGATATAGAGGGCATTTTCTTTTTGCCTTTCCATCCTATGTGCCTTGTGAGGACACTTAGATGGTGCAGTCTTGGGAGAATAGATCTTTATGAGCTGTCAAACCTGCTGGTGCCTTGATCTTAGACTTTCCAGTCTCCTCAGCTATGGAGAATAAATTGCTATTGTTTATAAATTACCCAGGGTCAAGTGCTTTGTTACAGCAGCACAAACAGCCCTGGACAATAATACAGGGTGATCATAAACCTCACGTCATTGCACATGAACTTTACATCCACCCTATATTTTATTTTCAATAACTAGAATAACTACAATCGTACTATTGATAACCAAGAATAATGTAAAATTTAAGTTAAGTTTTAACTTAACTGAGATAGAGTCTGACCCTGTCAGTAGCCTGCGTAGAGTCCTATGCCATCATAGCTCACAGCAACCTCAAATTCCTAGGTTTGAGCAGTCCTCTTGCTTCAGCCTTCTGCAGTGCCTCCTACCATGCCTGACTAATCTTTCTATTTCTTTTAAATATGGGGTCTCACTCTTGCTGCGCTAGTCTTGAACTCGCGAGTTCAAGCAATCCTCCCACTTTGGCCTTCCAGAGTGCTAAGATTACAGGCATGATCCACTGTGCCTTGCCAATGGTTAGATTTCTTAATCTGAGTGGTTAAGCTACTTGAATTGCTTGCTCTTTTATCTCTTCTCTCATTTGTTCTCTGTCCAGACACTAGCATTATTTAATAACAATTCTACAAATATCAGAAAATATTCCCTCATTGATACAAATTTTACTTAGTAAAATCTGAATTTTGAAAATGTATACTAGGTAAAATAAGAATCATTGAAATCTACAGGAACTTTGACTATGATTCACGAAGCAAGTCCTGCTAAGTAACTCATCAAAATGAACAGTATGCTTAGTGTACCTTAGAAAATAATGCAGGTGATTTGGAGTTGGAGTCAGATTGCTCTTTCAGTTTCTTTTTGCAAGGCCCAGGTATGACAGGTACAAATTATTTTGCTATACATTATCAGTTTCATATCAATTCCAGAGAGCAATTACAGATGCCCTGGGAAAATTTTGAATAGTAGATAATCAAAGGATGGCTTCCTCCGGTTATAGAAGCTTTACTGAGATATTAGGATAGGAATTGGAGTGTTGGGTGGAATTTTATTGCTGTTAGATATTATCTTTGTAAAACTGATTCAATTTGCCCAAAATAGGTAGATAGTAGGCCAGCAAAGTCAACTATTTGATAATCACAGGCATTATAAACCTTTTACTGTGGATCTTAATTGGCAAGCTGGTAGGAATGGAAAGGGCAGGGAAGTGTGTTTAACTGAAGTGAAGGTAATGGGCACATTAAGTTATCTTGGCTACAGGGAAGGCCTGTGTGGCAAGGAGGAGGACTCAGGCACTCAGGCACACCCAGATGAAGAGTGAAATTCAGCAAACCAAGTGGTTGCCTATGGAAGGCATCAGTGAGCCAACATTCCTTGCCCAGCCAAGGCTACTGTTAAAGTCTTAAGACTCAGAAGTTGATGGGTAGGTGTGGAGTAAATTATTTCTGCATAGTTAAAATAGCTTATATTTGTGTGTGTGTAAGTGTGTGCGCGCGCACATATACATATGTGTGTGTATTCTATAAATAACGAACTGTGCTCTAAGACATTGTATACCTTAATTATTTCATATAATACTTAAGATTGCTTTGGAAAAAAATGTTTTTCATATATTGAAGAGAGTAAAACCAAGTCAGTACAAGAATGGAGTTGACGCTTGGCTGTGTGTTCTGAGGCAGAAGCTTCATACTGCCAGCCCTTTTTTATCTGCAAGTTCCCCATCTGCGGATGCAACTCACTGTGGATTGAAAATATTAAAAAAATACAACAATAAAAACTATTACAAATAAAAAATGCAATGTAACAACTACTTACACAGTATTTACATTGTATTAGGGATTATAGGTAATCAGAGATGATTTAAAGTCTATGGGAGTGTATGCATAGATTATGCACAAATACTGTGCAACATTATGTAAGGGGCTGGAGCATCCTTGAATTTCTTTTTCTGCAAGAGAGCCAGGAAGCATACTCTCATGGGTGTGAAGAGACAGTTGCACTTGTTTGATGTCTGTGACTGGAACTAAGTTTATGCCTGAACTCACATGTGAAACTTAGGCACGTCTGTGGAATAGGAGGCTGCACAATTCTAACCCTGTAATTTGTTCCCAAACAGAATAGATGTGTTCTTATGTTTGGATGCTTAGATCTGATGGGTGAAGAAAATAACATGGAAATCCTGGTATGACCATGCTATAATAAGAACTTTTGTGAAAAAGTATGCAAATTGCACTCCATATGTTAGGTGGTAAAGGAAAAACTGGAGCTCTTGACCAGTGATTACTGTACACTATCACTGTAGTTGCTGGGATTAGTAATACTCACCTATATGTGTATCTATTTAATACTTATTTGTCTGAAATAAGAAAATTTTTAAAAAATGCTAAGTTTCTATTAGGTTAAATGTATTAAATATAAAGAGTTATTCCTTATTTTCAGGTAATTAATTTCCTATACTCTTGAGAAATGTGAATTGCTCTTTTATAAAGCAGTAGTAAAAAAAAATAACAATATGTAATGGAAATAAGGTATTTTGCAAATAGCAGAGCTAAGTGCCAGGCAGTGTGCTTAGCTATTTACAAGTATGACTCCTTAGGGCAGCCTGTGGGTCGCCACCCACAGGAACTGTATTAAAGGGTTTGCTGCATTAGGAAGGTTGAGAACCACTACCTTAGGGGATACCATTAAAACGGCCACAAATTCTTTGCTGCTTTTCTCATGAATGGGGTGGAGAGTATTTCTTTTCCCTTTAATCCCTATGATTTCCTATAACCAATAGAATGAGACAGAAATAACTGTTTGCTACTTAAGAGGCTCAGCCTCAGGGAGTTTTTACAGATGCCATTCTGTCCCATGTGGAAGCCGCTTGACTCCAAGTGAGCAACCCCAGAAGTTGGAAGTCCTTGGAAGGACTTGGTGGAGGAAATCCATAGCCCATCTTGAAACACCTAACACTAGAGAAATGTCCAGATGATGACAACTACTTTCATGGTCCTAACAAAGAGAGCAGAAGCTGCCTGCGGACCCCAGCCCAAACCGCAGCACCCTCAGTGAACTAAATTTAGTTTGGGATTGGTTTATTGCCACAAAAGGCATCTGACACACTTTTGCTTTTACTGACAAGTGCATTTCACAAAGCTGCTCAAAGCGTGCAAGGAGATGATGACCAGAACACTGATTTAGGAAGTGGTGGGGTCGGGAGGGTTTGAAGTGGCCACAAGAGTCATGTTATACACACACTTTAATGCTTAATTTCTTTGGAAAACCCAAGAAGAATATTGCATTGTGTAAGTCCTCACTAAGGCTAAATAACCTTAGGTTGAATGCTCTTAAAGCAAAATTGGAAAGCTTAGCACAGGGAGGAAGGAATAAACCCTTTTCTTTACATCTGACTTCTACATACTTGCTTCCTCCCCAATGTCAAGAGCAAGCTGGAAGAAGCGTTGCAGTGCATGTGGTCTTTGACCTTGCCCCAACTTTCACTAGTTTGCAGCCCCGCCCTACCACTTCTTTTTCCTTCTGAAAGCCAACCATTAATAATATATCTGTGCAAGAGAAATGCTGTAGTTCTTTTAATGAGCTACCCTTGCTATGTAAGGTCACGGGAAAGTGTACTTTATATCTGAGCCATGCCAACCACTCATAGCAATGTCAGTGCAAAAGAACCAATTTGAACTCACCATTAATTAGCTTTTTAGTGGGCTGTAAAATGTGCTTAAGGTATGAAGTACTTGGTAATTATAGGAAACTGTGGTCATATTCTGAAGAACTGAGGCAAAAGGAGCCTAAATGAAACAAACTGCATTTAGGTCTGAATTCCAAGAAAGTTTAATGAGCTTCATGTCATTGGAAATGTTTGGAATATGATTTTAATATTGCAAGTTTTATAAACATTTAAAAGGTACCAAATAATTGCACTGAACTTGCAATAGCATAAATGAAAATGAATATTCCCAACTTATAATAAGTTACATGAAATAAGATTCCTTAACACCTGGCACTGGCTACATTTTTCAAAGAAATCAATTTACTCACTGCACCGATAGTATGGTACTGAACACGTATTATTTAGCAAGCATCCTTTTACATTTACAGCCAAGCAGAAGAATTTATGTCCGCATATTTGAAAGGGAAAGCTGCTTTGCTCTTCACAACAAACAACTTCCCTGTAGCAAAGTGAGAACTTTCAATATCCACAAATAATACAAATTAAGTGTTGCTACCAAGGCCAGTGAAAATTTTCTGTACAAATATTTTGGGCTGAGTGTGGTTGCTCATGCCTATAATACTAGCTACACACGAGGGTGAAGTGGAAGGATTGTGTGAGTCAAGGAGACCTGGGCAACATAGTGAGACTCCATCTCTATAAAACATTTTTTAAAAAATTAGAAGGGCATGGTTTCTCAGAGTCCCAGCCACTCAGTAGGCTGAGGTGGGAGGTTGACTTAAACGCAGGAGTTTGACTCTGCAGTGAGCTATGACTGTGCCACTGCACTCCAGCCTGGGCTACACAGGGAGACCCCTCTAAACGAACAAAGAGACAAACAGAGTATTTTATATTATTATCTAGTGTTTAAGAAGCTAATCATAATCCTATAATAAGGTAGCTGATGTGGAGTTGATGAAATTTAAGGATTAAGATACAGGAGAATAAATAATAGCCACTGAGTAACTAAAACTAAATTGTATGACACATTTTCATCACTGGTTGACATAGCCTTCCTGGCATTTTCTCAGTTATTGTGTTAAGACATTTATATTCTACATTTACTAAGTTTCACATGTACCCTTGAGAGATGCACCACAAATGGTCTATAAAACCAGCGTATGGTGCCCCATGATCGCATTAATGTATATGGCTATGATTTAATAATTAAAAAAGTTAAAACTAAATTGTATTATTTGCACATATACCATTATTAAAAAGTATAAAGACCTTTTGTGAAATGTTGTTGGATTTAAGTATTTTTGAACTCTAGTGAAGGATGCAAAAGAGATGTCCAAGTGCCATTTACAATTCTGTTTTATTATTTAATATTAAATAATTTAAATTCTCCAAGCAAACATGGGGAAGGCTGGAGCCCAATATTTTTTTTTTTTTTTTGAATTTATTTATTTTTTTATTGAGGAGAAGGGGCAGGGAAAGAAGGCGGGGGAAGAGGTGAGTGACAGGGTCGGGCCAGTGGCATGGTACCACATTGGCTGTATCTAGGTAGAGGCAGTTTCAGG
>CAUYPK010140287.1:0-16865 GCA_963574355.1 Loris lydekkerianus | reverse complement strand
TGTTTTATTGTTTCTTTGATCTCAGTGCTTGAAATTGTTCTGTTCAGGAGATCTATTTCTTCCTGGCTAAGTCTAGGGAGAAGGTGTAATTCCAAATATTGATCCATGTCCTTCACATTGTGAAATTTCTGGGCATAGAGTTTCTTGTAGTATTCAGAGATAATCTCTTGTATCTCTGTGGCATCTGTTGTTATTTCCCCTTTATCATTTTTTTCCCCTTTATCATTTTTGATTGAGGTTATTAGAGATTTTACTTTTCTCTTTTTAATTAGTCTGGCCAAATGTTTATCTATTTTATTTATTTATTTTTTTAAAAGACTCCTTGTTTTATTAATTTTTTGAATGATTCTTTTGTTTTCTATTTCATTAATTTCTGATTTAATTTTGGATATTTCTTTTCTTCTGCTGGGTTTGGGCTTAGATTTTCTTCTTTTTCCAATTCCATAAGATGGTTTGTGAATGTGCTGATGTGCTCACTTTCTGTTTTTTGAAGGTAGGCATCTAGCGCAATAAATTTTCCTCTCAAGACTGCTTTTGCTGTATTTCACAAGTTTTGGTAGCTTGTGTCTTTATTGTTATGCTCAAGAAAGTAAATGATTTCCTCTTTTATTTCTTCCTGCACCCAATTATCATTCAGCATAAGGTTGTTTAATTTCCATGCCTTTGTGTGGGCTTGAACATTTCATTGGAGTTGAGTTCTACCTTTGTGCCTTGTGGTCTGAGAACATACAAAGTAAAATTTCGATGCTTTTGATTCTGTTGAAGTTTTTTTTGCGTCCTAGGATATGATAAATTTTGGGGAATGTTCCATGTGCCAATGAGAAGGCTATATGTCCTTTCACTTTGGGATGGAGTGTTCTACATATGTCTATCAAGCACAGTTGTTCCAGGGTCTCATTTAAGTCCCTTATATCTTTGTTTAATTTCTGTTTAGAGGATCTGTCAAGCTCTATAAGATGAGTGTTATTATGGTGTTATAGGAAGTCACAATGCTCAGACTAATTAAGGTCTGTTTCAAGAATCTGAGAGCATTTAAGTTGGGTGCATCTAGAATTCTAAATATTTAGAATTTAAATGTCTTCTTGTTGTGTTTTTCCCTTGACCAATATGAGGTATCCATCTTTGTCTTTTTTGACTTTAGTTGCTTTAAATTCACTTGCATCTGAAAATAAGATTGCAACCTCTCTTTCCTTCTGAATTCCATTTGCCTAAAAAATTGTCTTGCAACCCTGAACTCTGAGTTTTAGTTCATCTTTTCAGGCTAGGTGTATTTCCTGCAGACAGCAAAAGAGTGGCTTGGGTTTTTTAATCCAATCAGCCAGTCTCTTCCTCTTCATTGGGGAATTCAAGCCATTAACATTTATTGAGATAATTGATAACTGTGGTAGTATTCTATTTTGAATTCCTTTCTTACCTGTACAATGGGAAGGCATAATGGATATGAAAACCTCTTTTGTATGATAGCTAGGTATTCTGCTTCAAGATCTCTCCTAAGACTGCAATCACATTGCAAATCAGGGTGTGGTTTCACCTGAAGGCTTGACCAATGAACGATCTGCTCCCATAGCCACTGTTATTTCATGGATTGAAGTGTGTTTCTCCCCCAAATTTTTAGGCTAAAGCCCTAATACCCAATGTGACAGCATTTCCAAAGTTCCTTTCTGTAGCTAATTAAGGTTAAATAAAATTATAAGGGTAAGGTTTTACTCCAATGGGATCGATGTTCTTATAAGAGACCCCAGAGCTGAAGCCCTCTCCACATACACACAAATTACATGTGTGCAAGAAGGTTCTCCAGTCCTGAAGAAGCTATTCATGCCTATAAAAGTGAAGATAATTTTCCAAAATAGTTTACAGAGTGTGGAAGTGCATAAAGTGTCATGGTGATTATTTTGAGAAAATACAGTAATAAAAATGATTTTACATTTTTTAATTTTTGTATATCTCAAAACTTTTATAGTGCCCCTTTGTCATTGGATTAGGGCTTACTTTGATGCAGTTTAACCTATTCCTAACTTGATTACATCCACAAAGACCCTATTTCCTGATGAGATTATATTCATAGATAACAAGGATTAGGAAGTGAACATAGGTTTTGTGTGGACACAAATCAACTCACAATAGTAATGTTTCAATGTTGGGTTCTTAATTTTGATAAATATTCCATGTAACATGATGACATTAGGGGAAATCGAAAATTATTAAGCAGAAAATGGAAACTCTTTATGAATTGCAACTTTTATTTACATAAAATAATTTCAAAATAAAAAATTTATTAAAGAAAGAAGTGAGAAATTTCTCTTGTAAAAGTTATGGTCATAAAATATTTGAGGAAATATACTGAAAGCAAGTATATGAGCAACTCCTCTACAGTTGCAAATGTAAACATAATCTATCTATAGGATTTATGATCTTATTAAAAACCATGGAGATATGTATGCATTTTTAAAAAATATAATACTTTTTTATAAATCTTTATCCAAAGTTTTTATACTCCAGTATAAAAACTGGTGGATGACAACTTATTTTTTCTTTCACTATAATTTATGTGGCCTCCTTTTATAGATAATGTAGCAGAAATTTGAAATAAACAATATTATGGCAAGGAAGAAGTGAAATTATAAGTCCACAGTATAAATTTTTTATTTTTAGAACTTTCCCTTCTAACTAGCCAGGCTTTAGGGAAAATTATAATAGATATACAAAGAAAGTTGTAGATAATAAAAATATTTAACCTTTAGGGCTACCTATTTATCAAGTAATAACAGGACCACTATAGGAAGGAATGGAAAAACTATAGAGGATATGAGTAGATGGAATGACATAGCATTTGCCTCTGAGAGGCCAAGGGCTGATTGCAAAAAAGCAGACAGAGGTGTCAGAACTCAGAAAGCCCCACAGACTAGAAGGAGAGGTCATAAATATGGACTGAATTGGTGGGGTCACAGAGTGGACCAAGTGAAGATATAGTACTGCTTTATAAAAGTAATTCCAAACTCTGTATTTATGACATGCCCACCTTTTTAAAGGATTCATTAAAAGAACAATGATTCAAGAGTTATTAACATTGAAAAGGTAAAGAATTCTTTTAAAAAATTTATACGATGGGGGTGGTGCCTGTGGCCCAAAGGAGTAGGGCGCCAGCCCCATATGCCAGAGGTGGTGGGTTCAAACCCAGCCCCGGCCAAAAACTACAAAAAAAAAAAAAAAAAAAAAAAAAAAAAAAAAGAAAGAAAAAAAGAAAAAGAAAAAAAATTTATCCATGTTTCAAAAAACATATTTTTAGCCTAATGATTTAAGTGAACAAGAATTTAGACATGAATGATGAGAAACATTGAAAGACAGAGAAATAATTTTTTTAAAAAAATACATCCTTAAAAAAAGTTTTAATTTATTGTTCAGGTTCATTGAGGATACAAAGAATTAGGACACACTGTTTGCATTTTTTAGGTAAAGTCCCTCTTATAGTTGTGTCCATCCCTCAAGAGATGTGCCATACAACTTAACCTCCCATTACCTTCCCTCCATCCCTCTTCCTGCTCCTTCATTCCCCCGCTTCCCACCTTGAATTGATTTGTTTTTCTCTTATGTGGGTATGTATTAGATCATCTACTGGCTTCATATTAGAATTGAGTACATTGGATTCTTGCTTCTCCATTCTTGTGATACTTTACTAAGAAGAATGTGTTCCAACTCTATTCAGGTAAATTCAAAGGATGTAAAATCTCCATCTTTTTTAATGGCTGAAAAGTATTTCACAGCTTGTTAATCCATTTCTGGGTTGGTGGGCATTTAGGTTGTTTCTATATTTTGGAAAGAGATATGAACAGAACCTTCTCTGATGAAGACACACATGTGGCAAGTAAGCATTTGAAAAGGTCCCTGATCATCAGAGAAATGAAAATCAAAATCACTGTGAGATATCACCTAACCCCAGTATGAATAGCCCACATTACAAATTCTCAAAGCTATAGATGCTGGTATGGATGTGAAGAGAAGACAACACTTACACTGTTGGTGAGACTGTGAAACAAAACAAAACAAAACTTTTTTTAACAGGTGATTTAAGTGGCAAGGGATATAGACATGGAAAATGAGAAAAACTGAAAGACAGAGATTTGTAACAGAAATAAAGGCAAAAATGGAGAGACCAGTTTTGTTAATATAGGTTTGGTCCTTATCTGTGCAAAGATGGCCCATATTTGATTCTTGCCCTTGTTTCATCAAAGTAACTAGGGTCTCTGCCAATAGTAATGATTTCACAAATTTATACTTACCTACACATAAGACAAAGAAAATTAGAAATGTTATGACCCCATATAAACTTTGTTTTAAAAATCAATATAATATGACATAGAAGTATACAGCCACTAGAGCCAGAGTAGCTGGAATCAAATTTCAGCTCTATCACCTCTTAACTGCATGCTTTTAAACAAATCATTTAACCTCTCTCCATTTTAGTTTTCCCAAATTTAAAATGGGTGTAAAAAAGTGTCTCTCTCATCAAGTTATTAGGAGAATTAAACCATTAATTCACACAAAACATTTTAGCAAACCTCAGCACATCATAAATGCCATGTAAGTGTCAGCTCTTATTATATAGAGAGTAGAGATTTCACCATCCAGGGAATATGCTGAACAACAAATGAGAGGAAGGATCATTATTATTCATTCTCAACAATGGTGAAAATTCTGAAAGTACCATCACATTATTTTTTAACATCTGGCACTGTAATGATAGGAAATATTGTAAAAATTGATGTCTGATACATAATTTTATTAAAATAGATCTAAAATATGGATAAAAATGGTTTTATATTAAATATTACTTTTAAATATGTACATAAGGATTTATGTGAATTATTACATAGTCAGAGTTCGTGGCTATATACACTATAAACATATATATGTATGTGTATATATATGAATACAGGTTCATATTTACATAACTACATATAGTATCTGGCCTATAATTGGGTACATAATATGATTACATGGAATACAGTATAATTGAGTATTTAATACACAATACCACACAAATGGTGGTGCTCAATAGGCTTTATTAAATAAAATAATAAAATGAAGAAGAGGTAAAGACTTTTCTAGAAATCAAAAGCTGAGAAAGTTTATCACCACCATACCTGACTTATAGGAAATGTTAAAGAGAGTTCTATAAGCTGAAAGAAAAGGCTTTTAATCAGTAAGATGAAGACAAAGTGAAAGTATACAGCCAGGTAGTAAAAATAAGTACATAGTCAAATTTAGAATATTCTAATACTGTAATGGTGGTGTTTATATCACTTAGATCTTTAACATAAAAGTTGAAAGTTAAAACTAACAAAATAGTAATAGTGACAATTTTTTAAGAGATACACAATGTAGAAAGATGTGAACAATGATATCAAAACAATAAAACACATTGAGAGGAGTAAAAGTGTTAAGATTTTTATTCAAACAAGTTAAGGTGTTGTCAGCTGAAAATAGCCTATTACACATATAATTGTAAGATATTTATATAAGCCTCATGGTATTTACAGAAAAAAAAATCTATGGTACATACACAAAACATAAGGAGTAGAAATATTATAGCCAGGTGTTGAGGTGCACAACTGTACTCCCTCCTACTTGAGTGATCACTTATAAGATCAGTAATTTAAGACTGTCATGTGCCATGACCACAGCTGTCAGTAGATAGCCACTGCACTTTAGCCTAAGCAACATAATGAGACTTCCTATTTTACAAAAAAGTAAAAAAACACACCACTAGAGAAAATCATCAAATTATAAAAGAAGACAGAAAGAGAGGAAGAAAAAATTAAAGGGCCTAAAAAAATAGAAAATAGTCAACAAAATGGTATTAGCAAAATCTTATAATGATTACTTTGAATATAAATGAATTAAATTCTCCAATCAAAACACAGAGAGTAGCTAAATAGATTAAAAAACAAGATCCAACCATACACTGTCTACAAGTGATTCACTTTAGCTTTAAAGACACACATAGATAAAGTGAAATAACAGGAAAAGATACTCCAATTATTAATAAATGAAAATGAAAACAGAGCAGGAGTATATCTATTTATATCCCCCAAATAGTCTTTAAGTCAAAAAACTATAAAAGAAAACCATAAGAACATTATAAAATGATGAAGGGGTTCATTCATCAAGAGTGTACAATAATTTTTTTTATTTCAGAATATTAGAGGGGTACAACATTTTAGTTATATAAATTTGCTTTTGTACATTTTAAGTCAAAGTTACACATATGCTCTTTACCCAGAATGAGTGCATTATGCCAGTTAGGCGTGACTTTACCTGGCCCTCCTCTCCTTCCTTACCAACTTCACTTCTGTTGAGTTTTTTTTCCATGTGTGCACATAGTGTTGATCAGCTAATTCCAGTTTAGTATTGAATATTGATGGGATTTTTTTTTCCTTCTTGTGACACTTCACTTAGAAGAGGTGTTTCCAGTTCCTTCAGGTTGTTAAACAAAAGATACTAGATCACCATTTTTTCATAGTTGAGTAGTCCTGCATGGTATACATGTACCACATTTTATTAATCTACTTTTGATCGGCACTTAGGTTGATTCCAATTATCCACAGTTGTGAATTGTGCTGTGATAAACATTCAATTGCAGGTGTCTGTTTAATAAAATGACTTCATTTCCTATGGATATCCAGCAGTAGGACGGCTGGATAAAATCATAGATCTATATTTATTTCTTGAAGGAATTTCCATACTATTTTCTATAGAGGCTGTACTAATTAGCAGTCCCACCAACAATGAATGCATAAGCATTTCTTTTTATCTGCATTTATGACAGCATCTTTTTTTTTTTTTTTTTTTTGGCTTTTTAATAACAGCATTTCTTGTAGGGGTAAGATTGTATCTCATTATAGTTTTAATTTGTATTTCCCTGGTGAATTAGTGATGCTGAGAACTTTTTCACATCTCTCTTTACCACTATGTAACCATAAATTTATTTTTTTATATTTTTATGATTTTTTTATAATTCTTGATTTAATGCCTATTTTATCTGATATGAGAATGGCTATACCTGCCCACTTTTTATTTCCATTTGTATGGAATATATTTTCCATTCCTTTACCTTGAGTTCTCGTTGGTTTAGATGTGTTTCTTGAAGACAGGGAAATACTTAGGTTGTGTTTTTTCATCCATTCATCCCATCTATGTCTTTCAAGTGAGGCATTCAGACATTTCACACTGAGTATTAAGAGTTGATACGTGGATGCTCATCATGTTGGATGATACATTATTGTTTTGTTTTGTGTCACCTCTGGTATGAGGGAAAGTTTTTACACATGGCAGTGTCTATTGTGCTGATCAACATGTAATTAAATTTTGAGCATTTTTTATGGGGCAAATCTGGTAGGGACAAATTCCCTTAGTATTTCCTTGTTTGGAAAAGTCTTTATTCATCATTTATGAAGGACGTAAAATTCTTAGCTGGCAAAACTATTCTAAGTAGATTAAAAATAAGATCTCAATCCTTTCTGGTCTTTCAGACCTTCACTCAGAAGTCTACTCTTAGCCTGATGTTAGTTAGCCTGATGGGTTTTCCTTGGTAGGTTAGTGGTTGCTTGATTGCTATTGTCTTGCTGTTTGAAAACTTTTCTCCATTTTTACTTTGGCCAATTAGTTGATTAACTATGTGTCTTAGAGATAGCAAAGAGAAATTTGCTATAAATCTCTCCAGTATTCAATGACCATCTTGCATCTGAATATCTGAATCTCTGGTGATATCACGGAAGTTCTCACTAATTCCCTGAAATAATTCACATGTATTTTGCTTTTGCTTCTCCTTCTGGGATATGCATAATTCATATATTGGCTCTTTTCACACAGTCCCATATTTCGCTGAGTGATTATTCATTCTACTTTATTCTCTTTTCTACAATTTTACAGTTAGTTTGAAAGCCTTGTGTTCAAGTACTGTGATTCTTTCTTAGTTTAGCCTGTTGTAGAAGCTTTCTGCTGTGTTTTGCAGTTTTCTAAATGAATCTTTCTTTTCTATTAGTTCTGTTACATGGTTTCTTAGGTCATCCACCTCTTTAATGAGTTTTTTTTATATTTTTCATTCATGTCCTGAAATATATTTTTAGTTTCTTTGTGTTGGTTTTCAATTTTTTCTTCAATCTCATTCATCTTATTTACCATCCACATTCTGAATTCCATTTCTAATATTTTCACAATTTCCATTTGGTTGGCATCCATTACTGTGGATTTATTGTGATACCTGGGGATGTCAAACTAGTTTTTTTTTTTTTTTTTTTTTGGTGTTGCCAGAGTTCTTTTTCTGGTTTCTTCTCATCTGAAATCTCTTCTTCCAGCTCAGCGTTGAAAGGTTGGTGATGTACCTGTTCTCCTTTGCTAGTAACTCTCCTTACTTATTAAGAAGAAGGAGGCCTGGCACAGGGACCCACGCCTGTAATCCCAGCACTCTGGAAGGTCTAGATAGGTAGATTGCTTGTGCTCAGGAGCTAGAGACCAGCCTGAGAAAGAACAAGATACTTTCTTTACTAAAAATAGAGAAACTAGCCAGGTATTGTGGTAGGCACCTGTAATCCCTGCTACTAGGGAGGCTGAAGTAAGAGGATTGCTTGAGCCCAGGAGTTTGAGGTTTCTATAAGCTGTGATGCCACGACACTCTACCCAGGATGGTAGAGTGAAATTCTATCTTAAAAGAGAGAGAGAAAAGAAGGAGATGTCCCTAGATAGTGCTTTTGCATCCTACTCTGGAGTATTGTCCTAGTGGGAAAGGGGTAGATGCACTGAGAGCCTGTAAGATGGTGGTTTTCCTACATCGCTTCATTTCCCTTTGGTTGTCACAGGCTATGCCAATCCTGGGACATATTCATTCAGATTTTGGGGTTGGTGCTCAGGCCATTACTGGAAGCTTGGGTAAGGTAGTGAGCAAGTCCATTTCCATGGAGGCAGGTGTCATGACCTTTTCTGGCACCTAGATAGGTTGAAGAACCTTGCTGGGTACCTGAATGCATCACTACAGTTGGTGGTGGGGCATGTTGCAGGCCCTCAACAGATACCTGCATGTTGTGGGATCTTAACCAGTGCCTGGTTGAGTTGTGGGACCTGAACCGGTGCTGGGAATCTCCATTCAGAAAATGGTGAATTGGTTTCTAGGCTTCTGTTGGAAGCTTGGAAATGGGGCTGAGTGAGTGACTCTGAATGGAGGTGGACATTGTAGGAGATTGCTCTTCCCAGGTCTTCCTGCATCACTGACAGTGGCTGCTTGGTAAGGCTATCTAGGCAATGGACATAGGTGTCAGATCTGTGATCCTTTGCTTCAGCCAGTCTACGTGTAAAGGCAGCACATGGTGGGCAGCAGTCTGTGTCTAATGAATCTGTGGAAAGCTGAACTTCAGGCATGGTGTCACATGCTGTGGATGTGGCATGTGGCTGTTGTGCTGGTCTGAATGGTGTTGCCCACTGATATTGTGTGGATCCATAGGGTTGTGTATTTTAGTGCAGTGCACAGGGGCATGGAGCTTGCTATGCTTGATGGCATGGAGGGCCACAAGGCCATGGCCTACTACCTAGTGCATAGTGGCTTGCTGCATGGCACATGGGTTTCTGAAGGTATTGACCACTAATCAGCATGCAGTGCTGATGAATATGGCTTTCCATCTTGTGTGCTAGTCTGTGGGAGTATGGACCTCTGCTTAGTGTGCAGGTGAGTGTAGGCATAGACCTTGGCATGGTGGCATAAAAGACCTAAGGGGCTTGATTCACTGGTTGGTACGCAGTGCTGTGGGGCTGTGTTTCTGAATGACTGCAGCTCGGTCCTCACACAGTTCCTGCTTACATGCTATTATGTAACCTCTCAAGTGGAGTCAAGGCCTGCTTTATTTGAGTTCCCTGGTGAGGAGAGGGCACTTGGCTCCCAGTCACAGATGTGAAAAGTATCTGCTCTCCCTAATCCCTTCCCATCCTGGCAAGGGATATTGTGAAAGCATTTGCAACAAAGCTGATCCCTATGTAGACAGGGTATTCCAGACCCAAGATCTTAGAGTGGCATCAACTGTAGAACCTGAGAACAGAGGCTAGAGAGTACTTACGGAACCTACTCTCTGATGTGACTTTACTAAATAGGCTCCAAGCCATTCCCTGATCAGTATGGAGGCCTATGTGATGGTGGCGGGGTCCTCAAAACTTAAGTCCCAGTGTCCACCTGGGGAGTATAGGGCCCAAGCGTTCTCTCCTGTATCCTCTCCCCATGTGTAGGCATCTTCCAATCTTAATGAGTGGAATTCCCTATTCCAATATTCTTCACTCTAAGTGTATTCCATTCCTTCTCTGATGATCTGAAATGCTCTCTCCAAGAGGGTCCATTCATAGGTGATCATCTACTAGCAACTTGCTTTCCATTTTGCCCCAAGCCTCTGAGTTTGTGAATGATAAACAACATTGACAAACCGTTAGCTATACTAAGAAAAAAGAGAGTATATTTGGGCAGTGCCTGTGGCTCAAGGAGTAGGGCACTGCCCCCATATACCAGAGGTGGCAGGTTCCAACCCAGCTCTGGCCAAACAAACAAACAAAATAAAACAAAAAGATAGTACATTCAAAGAAATAAATTCAGATATGACAAAGAATACATTACAACTGGTACCATACAAATACAATACCTTTCCTACATCAGAGAGTAGGTTCAACAAGAACTATCTATTTAGACTCTGTTCTCAGGTCCTATAGTTGATGCCACTCTGAGATCTTGGGTCTGGAATACCTCATCTATGCAAGGATTAGCTTTGTTGCAAATGCCCCCACAATGCCCCTTGCCAGGCCAGGATCATTTGAGACTACTATAAATAAGTATACATCAAAAATTGGAAGAAATAGATAAATTTCTAGAACTTTATCTATTATCCATTTCTTTATCATTTATCCATTTCTTCTAAGCTTTAAATGGATAAATTTCTAGAACTTCAAAACCTATCAAGGATGAAGTGAGAAGAAATAGAAAATCTGAACAGACAAATAATGAAGAAGGAGATTTAATCAATAATAATATGTCTCTTATTAACAAAAACCCAGGACCAGATGGCTTCATGATAGAATACTACCAAACATTTAAAGAAAAAAAACTAATACCAATTATTTTTTATCTTTCAAAAAAAAAAAAAAATTGAAATAGAGGGAAATTTTTCAAACTCCTTTTACAAGATCAGGATTACCCTAATACCAAAGTCAGAAAAAACACTTCCAGAAATAAAAATTACAGGGAAAGATCCATGATGAATATAGTTGCAAATATCTTTAGCAAAATCCTAGCAAATTGAATACAATACATTATAGGATCATTCACCCTGATCTAGTGTGTTTATTCCTAGGAGGCAATGATTGTTCACTATTGCAAGTCAATAAATATAATATACTATAACAGCAGTTTTCAACATGTGGGGTCACAACCCCTTTGTAACAATAAAAATACATCCTGCAAATCAGATATTTGCATTACAATTCATAACAGTAGCAAAATTACAGTTATGAAGTAGCAACAAAAATAATTTTATGGTTGGGGGTCACAACAACATGACAAGCTGTATTAAAGGGTCATGGCATTAGGAAGGTTGAGAACCACTGCACTATAATATTATTATAATAGCCTGAGAGACAAAAACCACATGATTATCTCAATAGATACAGAAAAAGCATTTGACAAGATTTAACTTGTCAAATCTAGCAACATATTAGGCATAGAAAAAATATACTTCAACACAATAAAGGCCATATGTGAAAAGCCCATAGCTAACTTCATGAAGAGGGTAAAAAGTTGAAAGGTTTTTTTGCTAAGATCAGAAAAATACAAGGATACCTATTTTTATTCAAGATAGTGCTGGAAGTTTTAGCCAAAGCAATAAGACAAGTAAAAGAAATAAAAGGCATACAAATAGAAAAGGAAGTAATTTAGCAGGGAGGGGACTGAGTTAAAATGTGCAGTGTTTTAGTGTTCTCTTTGCTTGTTCTTTTTTTTTTTTTCTTTTCATTGTGATCAGAGTTTAAGTTGTAATAAATTTAAAATAATTTTTTATAAAATGTTATTTGGAAGTCTCATGGGTAACCATAAAGAAAAACCTATTTTATGTACACAAAATAAAAATCAAGAAACTGAAATATAATACTAAGACAATAACCTATACACAAAAGAAGACAGGAAGAAAAGAAGAACAAAGGAGGCAAATTATAAAACAACCAGAAAACAGGTCTTCTGGAGCTGGGACACTCTTCATCTCCTATCCTTGTATATCAGAATTGCAGGTTCATCAGCTTCCCAGATTATGAGGCCTTTGGACTTGACTGGGCCACACTTCCAGCATCCCAGGGTCTCCAGCTAATAGTTTGTGTATTATGGGACTTGTAATCCTCTGTGATCAACTCTTTCCCCTAAAAAAAAAATACCCAGGATTACTACAAAGAAAGCCTGAAGTTCTCCCAAGTGCTTATTAGCACTATGCTTTCATTGTTGTATGACCAACAAGAAAGTACTGTATTATGCTGCAGCTTGTCATTAATTTTCAGCCTTTTGCTTGAGACTGTCTGAAGATTCTGAAGAACCCCTGTGATCTTAGAACACTGGCATAACTGTTTCTCCTTCCCCAAGCTCAAGGCTACCAAAAGTGTTTGGATTTGAGGTGTCCAGGATGTCTGACCTGCTCTCTCAGTGTAGATTGTTTCCGTGGGTACTTGTGGACCCTGATATTGGCAAACGTACATGCTCCAGAAAGCAAAAGAAGCCTTGTTTTCCTGTACAGAGTGCCAGGAAGTATTTCACCTCAGAAACAAATAGTTCCATCTTTCCAGGGGCTCCTACTAGGATGTCCAAAAGGTTCAGCCACCAGTTACAACACAACATTACAGAGGATGTCTATTGTGAGACATACCTGGAACCAGGCCAGTTGTTCTGTGATGATGACCAAATCACACTCTGCAGCATATGCTTCTAGTTCCTGGAACACAAGTATCATGTGGTGTGTGAATACAAGAAGCTGCTGAGAATTACAGAAAGTTATTTTAAGAAATATTGAACACATTGAAGAAGAAACTTGAAGTAGCTCAAGTTGGCTGATGAGCAAGAAAGAATCATGAGGATTCAGAAAGAGGAACAGAATTTTAAAGAGATGATTGAATCTGAATGTAGGACAAAGCTCTGGTTACTGAGTGAAGAGAGTGAGGTGAGCTTCCAGAAATCACCAGGATGCAGGTCTGCTTTTAACATAAGAGAAGTTAGTGTGAGTCAATTGATTGGGGTTGCCAATCAATTGTATAAGAGTATTTCCCAGGAAATGTTGCAGACATTGAGGCATCTGGGAGAAAGAAAATGAATAAACTGAAGGAGAGTGAAATCAGGGTTCTTGAACAGATCCTCAGCTTCCAAAGTGTCATCACAGAGTTTAGAAGAAGTGTGGGAAACTAGGCTTGGCCAGGCTGAAAAATGAAGACACTGTTTGGAAAAAAGTGAGTCACTACTGCTTTAGTGTCTAAAGCCACTCATATCACAGATCTGAGTAAATGCCAAACATGAGGAATGAGCAAAACACTAAGAGCACTCCAAAGACATGTAACTTTGGATCCCAGAATGGCTCACCCCTACCTGGTCCTATCTGAGGACCTGAGAACTGTGACACTTGGAAATACCCGGCAGGATGTGTCTGGCAACCAGGGAGATTTGACTTTAGTGTCATTGTACTACGTCTGGAAAGTTTCAACTTGGAAGGCACTATTGGGAGGTAGATGTAGAAAAGGCAACAAAGTGGCAATTGGGCATGTGCCAAAACCCTTCAAAAAGGAAGGATCCTGTGGCCATAGCTTTAGAGATAAAGTCTTACTCATAGGGGCCATGATAGGAACCAATTGTACCTTCTGGATTTTTCCCCCTTTGAAAAGCATCTCCCTGAGAAACCAAGTACACAATGTTAGAGTTTTCCTATACTATGAATATGGGTAGATATCATTTTACAATGTGTCTGTGAGAGCCGTCATTTATAATGCCTCATTTATATGTCCTAGTATAAGACCTGTAGGAATATATTTTCTCTTTGCATCTGAAAATTGAGACATAAATTCAGACTCTCTACTCCCTTGGTCATGTTCCTTTTTACAATATTACTGTTAGCCCTTAATCTTCCTGAGTGTAAAAAAGAAGACCACAGGAGATAAGAAAGTTAAAAAAAAAATATTTTGTGAAAGAATTTATATAAAAGTAATCCCATGAAAAAGTTTTATGAATTGGAACCCAGTTTAATATTCCAGAGATCTTGAATTCATGTGACTTTCAACACCTGTTTACTGAAAGAGGTTGCATTAAAGCTGAGTCACCCATGGTTATAGCTAAAAGAACCAATGCTAATTAGAACAAATACATAATGCATAACAGGATTGAGGCATTGTGAAAGAAATATTATCCAGGGTTCCTAGAACTAGATTAAGGACTCTGGACATATTTCTGAAAACATTTGCTAATTAGGTATAAATAGGAAATGAGAGCAGTACTTTAGATTTGAATGTTCTACCACAGTGACAACCCATTATTGACAATACATGCTTGGAAAAAGTCAATATGCTTTTTCACACTAAATCATAGGAAGACTTGGGGGAATGTGGCCCTGATCTGACAAGTGAGGGTTTGGTTAGGTGAGTTAGAAGTAAGATGATGATTTGAAACACTGAGATTAAGAATTCAGTGCAGTGGTTCTAAATTTCTTTCTAAATTTCTCAAGAAGAAGATAATGGTAAATCATTATACAGGGAAATGTGAAACCATTTAGGAATGTGTCTATATGATTAATGTTTACAGTCCAATGTATACATGTTTCCATGACTGAATGTTAGAGTCTAAAAAATACTTTGAATCAAACATTTACATTGCTATACCACCCACAGAAATAAAAAATTGTTAATAATGTATGATAAGCTAAAAAAAAAAAAAAAGATAAAGAAAAGAAGAAATCCTGAAAACAAATAACAAAATAGCAGTATTAGGTTCTTGTCTAGAAATAATGTCATTGAATGTAAATGGACTAAATTATCCAATAAAACACATACAGTGTCTAAATGGATAATAATTACAATAATACCCAACTCTATGCTGTGAAAAAGAAATTCACTTCACAAATAAAGACACACAAAGAATAAAAATAACAGGATGGAAAAGATATTCAATGCAAATGGAAACCAGAACAAGAGAAGGAGTAGCTATACTTATATCAGATAAGATAGACTTCAAGACAAAAACTATAAAAAGATACAAAGAGGGCAGTGCCTGTGGCTCAAAGGAGTAGGAGACTGGCCTCATATGCCTGAGGTGGCGGGTTCAAACCCAGCCCTGGTCAAAAACTGCAAAAAAAAAAAAAAAAGAAAGAAAGAAAGATACAAAGAAAGTTATTACATAATGATAGAGGATATAACAATTGTAAATATATATGTATCTAATACTGGAGCACACAGATAATTTAAAGCTAAAGTGAGAGATAGACTCTAATGCAGTAATATTAGGAACTTCAGCACTCTACTTTAGCATTGAACAGATTCTCTAGACAGAAAAATAATGTAGAAACATTGAACTTAATCTGCACTATATACCAAATAGACCTAAGAAATATTTCATTAAATAGATACAGAATACATATTCTTTTTATCAGCACATGGAACAATCTTAGAGATACACATTAGGGCAAAAAACAAATCTCAAAAAGTTTAAAAAAGTTAGAATCATATGAAGTATGTTTTCTAACCACAATGGAATAAAACTAGAAACTACAATGAGGAATTTTAGAAACTATATAAATTCATGGAAATTAAGCAATATGATTGATATAGTTTGGATGCTTGTCTCCTCCCAATCCCATGTTGAAATTTGATTCCTGATGTTGGAGGTGGGGCCTAGGGGGAGGAGTTTGGGTAATGGGAGCAGACCACTCATGAATTGCTTGGTGCCATTCTCATGGTAATGAGTGAGTTATTGCTGTGTCAGTTCCAGTGAGATGTGATTATGAAAAATAGCCTGGCACCTTCCTCCTATTTCTTGTCTCACTCCCTCACTCTCTATGTGACACTTGGCTCTCCTGCTCCTTCCACCATTATGGAACCTTCCTGAAGTTTTCACCAGAAGCAGATGATGATACCAATCTACAGCTTGCAGAACAATGAGCCAAATAATCTTCTTTTCTTTATAGATTATCCAGCCTAAGGTATTAATTCCTTTAAAGCAATACAAAACAAACTAGGAAAGCTGTCAAGTGGGATTTAATCCAGGAATAAAAGGATAGTACAACATATGAAAATCAATACTTATGATAGAACAAGACAGCATAATGAAGGATAAAAACTATAATATCATTTCAATAGATGCCAAAAAAGTATTTGATAAAATTCAACATCATTTCATGATAAAAGCTCTCAACATACTGGATATCAAAGGAATGCACCTCAAAGTGATAAAGGCCATAGAGGAAAACCCCACAGCTAGTACCATACTTAAAGCAGAAAAACTGAAAACCTTTCTTCTTCTTCTTCTTCTTTTTTTTTTTTTTTTTTTTTGTTGAGACAGGGTCCCACCCCATGCCCCTGAGCAGAGTGCAGTGGGCATGGTAGCTCACCACAACCTCAGACGTGGGCTGCGGACACCCCGCTGCCTCAGCCTCCGGAAGCCAGTGGGATTATAGGCACTCGCTGCCGCGCCTGGCTGGGTTTTTCCATTTTTTTGTTTTTTAAATTAAATCATAGCTGTGTACATTGATATGAACATGGGGCATCATACACTAGTTTCACAGACCGGTTGACACATTTACATCACACTGGTTAACATAGCCTTCCTGGCAATT